>PVIH01005356.1:0-125376 GCA_004025045.1 Sigmodon hispidus
TCTTCTCCGCCTTATCCTATCTATAGGCCGGAGCTACCCCGCTCTCACTGCGGATCCCAACTTACCTGGGACTTACCGGTGCACCCCCCGACTGCAGAAGAGTTCTGAATCCTGTCGTTCGTTGGCGCGAGTTTAATTCTGATCTTCCCGGATTTCAGTGCCACTTGTCTCTAGTTTAGTTCTTATCTTCCCGGGTTTCGGCACCACTTGTCGCGCGCCACCTCGCCAGCAAGGAACACGCAACACCGGATCCTTCCCTTTGCAGTTTATTCGGGCCTTTAATTATCTTATTATCTCTCACTCACTCACTCACTCTCACTCTCAGACATATGACGAACGACCCCGGGGGGAAGTCTGCTCGTGGCTAAATACCCTCTGGGCTTCCAATCCCGGTAAGCCACGTGGACATTGCCCATAGGTCCCCAGGCGCCGGAAGCAAGCCACCATCCTCGCCTACAGCCAATAAGGAGTTGCTTACTCCCGAGAGCACTCACCTTCAGAAAAGGTGGAAGGCGGAAACCAGCGCCACCTTTAGGGCGTGGTACAACGCAGCTCCCTACACCCAAGGACCCAGCAATACCACTTCTGGGTATATACCCTAAAGATGCACAGTCACACTCCAAAGGTATTAGCTCAACTATGTTCATAGCAGCATTATTTGTAATAGCAAGAACCTGGAAACAACCTAGATGTCCCTCAACTGAAGAATGGATTAACAAACTGTGGTACATCTACACAATGGAGTACTACTCAGCAGTAAGAAAAAATGAAATCCTAAAATTTGCAGACAAATAGATGGACTTGGAGAATATCATCCTGAGAGAGGTATCACAAACCCAGAAAGATAAGCAGGGATGTACTCACTCACTAGTGGTCTCTAAACAAACTAACAAGAAAAAAAACCAAGCATGCCCAAGCTGCAATCCACAACCACTGAACAGCTTGGGATCAGAAACACCCTGGACTGACCCTTTGGATCCCACTCCCCCTAGAGGAACACCTGACTCATTCTTGAGGGAGGGGGGACAAAACTGGATTTGCCAGGAGTGGAGACTGAACTAAGCATTATTGGATCAGTGGGACCATAGGACTGTCTGCTGCCTGCCCAGGGAGAGGATGGGGAGTTGTGGAGAAGAAAAAATGACCTGATGTGGCGGGAGGGGGAAGGGACCTTGAATGGGGATATACAGGGATAGAAAAAAAATCCAGAGGGAAAGCTGAACACAACGTAATTTTATGTGTAGCAAATTATTTGCATTATCACCCTTGATAAATCATGCTTATTATTTTTATTTTCTTTATAGTTATTGTTAACTTATCAGCATTTTAAATTCAATTTACTGTTTTTCTTGATAAATAAAAAATAAAAAAAAATTTAAAAAAAGAAAAGAAAAGAAGTCATCTTTTGTGGGATCCCTCAAATAGTTGAAAGAAAAGTGTCACAGGGTGACCAACCTATGCCAGGTTACCAATACACCTAAAGTCCTAGGTACCAGATGATTGGTCAAACTAAGCATTGCTCAGCTTATGCCTCCAAAATGGACATCAATATTCATGGCAAGTTCTTCTCACAGAACCTATCAGAAGCCGAGCCATCAGAGGAGAAAAATATAGGTTGAGGCACCACTTCTTTAAGAGGGAATCTAATCAACCTATATCCTGCTTCTAACATAGAACCCTTAGCTAGGAGTTCTGAGCAGGCTAGAGCCACTGCAGCCATATGCTCCCTGGTCAGCTTGAGACCCACCACCTCTAGTTCTGAGAGTGCTCTCCTGTAAAATGGGTCGATGCTTGCTAAAGCTCTGACCATGAACTGAGAGACCAGAAGAGATTTAGTTTACCCTGTATCCTTCTTGGGAGAGTAACAAAGTGCAAAGATGGTCTACCATTTTGGAAAAGTCTAAAGGTAAAGAAATGTGTTTGAATCAAATCAACCCACTCCTTTAAGCACAATCTCTTGCCCAAAGCCCCGTTATACCCTATACCACCTACACCACCACACAGACATGACAGTCCGCAGAATAGACTTTGAAAAGTGCTAGAGAAGATGATCTCTACGGCCCCTTCCAATTTTGCATTTTGTGACTCTGTGACCAGCAGTATGTGTATATACAAGGAACCTACATGACTGTCCATCAGTTAAGGACAGTTTAACCTATGTTAATATTACACAGATAATGACCGATACCTGAATGGAGATTCAGGATGGAATCTGTTGCCACTGTACTAACTACCACAAATGTAGGGAGAATAAGCTTTTGAGGTGTAATAGCTGAAACTCATCCAATTTTTTTAATGTGTGGAGGTTACTGACATTTCACGAGACCCTGTTAATTGCCTTTCCAGAATCATGATTATGACAGGAGGTTCATACCAGCTGCTCCCAAATATAATGAGACTAATTTATAAATGTTCCCATGATGCACTGATTCTAAGGAGCTCACTGTCAAGGGAAAGTTTCTCCTGCCCTCAGCTAATGACCTCCTTATACCATGAAGTATAAAGATTGATAGATCATGCAGTTTGACCCTGTTCATTTAACCACAGGACTCACAGTGATCACAGCATCTGAAATGCTGATAAGTATAAAGATATAGTGTTTTATAACAGAGTGGGAAGGAATCTGTTAAGGAAAACTAGCCATCGCTCAAAAATGCACAGGAAACTGTCAGCATGGGAAGTATTTAGAATGGAATCAAGGAAGTAACCATAAAAATGTGTGTTTATAAAGCCAGCAGTGTTACAGGCACAACAGGAACCAGTCTGGCAACATGTGGCTGTAAACACACAGCCAGCAGAGGCACAAGAAGAAATATTAGAAAAATTACAATTGCTGTTTTTGTGCTGTTTTGCCACCCCAGATTTGTAATTTCCAACTGTTGACAACATTCATAATTATAAATCTTACTGCAGCCAAGCCTGGAAAGATGACAGACTTTTAACACCCAACACCTGAGTGTTTTCTGAGACTCCTGTACACTCCCTGGGGTGGCTCCCCTTGTCTTGTCTCCACACTGTCAAGACATCTGTATTTTAGAATACCCAGTTGTCACATCCCAATAATCAACTGCACAAGCCTCTAGGCTGTGAAAGATAACTGTATGTGTGAGAAGGCAGCTTCGAGGAATAAGAAGATGCACTTGGCACAAAACAAGCTTGTTTTGTGTAGTGCGGAGTGACACAGTTTTCCTTATGCTGTGACTCAACCCTGGAATACAAAGGAATGATGACATGCAGCCAAGGAAAAAAGATGATGATGATGATGATGATGATGGTGATTCTATTGACCTATACAGCATCAAGGATCTCAGAAAAGAAAGCACAACATAGTGAGGCACAGGCAGTGAGCAGTAGGCATCCACACTGTAACCATGAGGGACCATCTGTACGTTGTCATTACTTCATTGCCAAAACGTGGTAAAGAGAACAAAGGAATTTAAAATAATACACTGAGGGTTTTTTCCCTCTCATTTTTCTACTTTGGTTAAAAAAAAAAAAAGCAGAGGAAAGCAGGGGGTGGAGCTTGGAAAAAGACTTCGTTAAAAAAGTGCCTGGCTCATTGGCATGAGGATCCGAATTTCATCCCCCCACACCTACATGAACATCCAGGCGTGTCAGCACACATTTGTAACACCAGTCCTGGGAAGGCTGAGACAGGAGGATCCCTCTGAGGGACAAGCAAGCTCAGGGCCAGCAGCTCCTGTCTCAAAGGAGGTGAACAGCATTCCTGAGGATGACCGCCAAAGTGGTCACCTGGCATCAATATATATGCACACATATACCATCACTGTACACATGAGAAGTTGAAGAAGAGTCACAAAGTACACATGGAGAAGGGGATGAGGCAGTTTTCTGATAAGATGGCCAAGCAGCAACCCTAGGCTGGTACTCAAGAGACCTTGTGCCATGGGTACTTTGGAAAAACACAAGATGTTCTTCAGTACCTTAGATCTACTCCAAGGTCAAGAAATAGAAGGAAGTCTTGGAGACTTAAATGGACAAAAGCAATGGTGTAGAAGTCAAGTGGGCCTGTTTTTTCTTAGATTCAGGCCGACCTTGGCCAATGGCTGAAGTACCTTCAGCTTTGAAGGTTGCATGCAAGGCATGGGTGTCTCTCCTATATCCATCTCTAACTTCAACATCTATTCAGAGCTGAAATGTATTTAAACTGGTCAAGCCAAACAAAGTTCGAAGACAGGGTCTCCTCTGACTGCAGACAAATCAACATGCTGTGGCTTCTGCTAGCCTAGAGCTAGATGACAGCAAGAGAAACCCCAAGGCCTCCACTTGGATGTTCTGCTTCCAAATTCATTAAGCTAACTAAATACTTGGGACAGAGAGGTTGCTCTGTGGTTAAGAGCACCTGTTATCTTGTAGAGATGTCCTCAGTCCAGTTCTCAGCACCCACAAGGTGGCTCACAACCATCAAACTATGTTTCCAAGAATTCTGACACCCTCTTGGATCTCCGTGGGTACCTGTGGGTACATGTAGGCAAAACATCAAAACACCCATACATTATGCTATGGGGTAGGAAGAGACAAAGGTCACCGAAGAATAGAGGGAAAATGTTCACACAGCCTAAGAAATTAAGACAGAGGTACTATTACATCAGAATACTGTAAAATCCAAACCCACTCCTCTGATGTAGAATCTTAACATCTACTCTGTGGACCAGAATTCAAAATCAATAAAGTCGGTCAGCTATTTTTGTCTATCTTTTTCCTCTGAGGGTTTTTTCTTTTTGTAATGTGATGTATTCCATATTAAAGGTTCCTTTTGTGCCTTTGTAAAAAGACATTACCTGATAAACACAGAACAATCTGGTGACATGTTTTTATAGGACACATCACCAAAGCCTTATTATGAAGCAGGAAGCATTAGGATTTTGAATATAGATTTTTAAATAAATAGAACAGTAATGATAGGCTCCTAACAATAGTAAAATTAGAGGTTCCAACATTTTCTAACAGATGGCACCCTGCCTTGTATTATCATGTTCATGTTAGCAACAGTCTTCATTATACAGAGATATCTTTCATTGTGAGATCTTCGCAGAGGATTAAGGGAAGGATATAAACGCAGTCATTTGGAAGATCTTATTGTCGGAATGTGCTCATTTGCCTCTTACTGGCATCATTTCTCTGTTGCTTAAGAAAATGTTTCCCTGCTGTTTTTTCTAACAGTGGAGAGATTGCAACATTGTTGTTAAGGTTGTTGATTCTAACTGGCCTTCATTAGGCATAAAAATCCACAAAGAAGCAATCAATACTTTGTGGTTTTTAAAGGAGCATTCAAGGTGCGGACTATTAACGTGTTCTTTGTATCCAAATAGTATTTTCCCCAGAGAAATAATGAGGAAAAAATATGAAAAGAAAATGGGAAATACTCTTTCTATGCTAATAGTGCTTTCTATTAAATAATGCAATTCAAGTCAATAATGTGCTGATTACTTACAGGCTAGTACAATATTCAAAAAATTTCCTTACATAACAAGCCACAGTGTTTAATGGGATTTTCTGCACAATAATACACAGTACTTAATAGAGCTATTTGCTGGCTATGGCACATGTCCATCATGACCCTAGTCTTCTAGGTTAGCCTTGTCTGTCTGTGCACCACAAGGCCGACAGCTATTTGCTACTATAATATTATGACTTCTTAGCATTACTTCAGCAAGGCTTACTGATCTTTTAAAGCCTCATACAATGCAGTGAACATGTTAGACACCCAGTAAAGGTCCCTATGAAAGTGAATTCTCTCATTATGTTTCTTAGAGTGATTTGTAGTGGCCATGAGTACATAGAAACACTATCCACAGAAAATGGACTACAGCAACAAACAGATTCTATTAATCACATTTAAGGTTTTGCTGATAAAGAAAAACCTTAAGGGAGACCTGGTTATATTTATTGTGAAGTCATGAAACTCCATGTTGTAATAGCACCCCACATTTGCATATTACAAAGTATTTGCATATGGGGCCTTGTTTGCTTCTCTGAACAAATCAGTGTTCCAAAATCCACCAGAGACAGAAGCGCATTGAAGACAGAGGGTCCAGCTCTATGACTTTACAACACTAGCAATAAGTTATCGTCCAGTGTCACCTCTGTTCAAGGATCACGTGCCTCCCACACAGTTTCTAGAAATAGCTTTGCTTTGTGTAAAGTTTTGCATTGAGGTCACAAAATGTTTGCAGAGAAGTATAAAATGCCAGTGTCAACTGAAGATGACTTTAAAAAAAATGAGATAAAGAGCTCCTCAGATTATAATGTGAGCCGATGGAAAAGTGATTTACTTTACAAGAAAGAAATGAAGTTTACACAAAGCTCGTGCATAAATCAAGATCTCCTTTCTCATGAATAATTTGAGTCACCTAGTATAATTTATAGCCTTTGTCATGAAAACAATTTAAAGTCCCATTCTATGTTAGCATATCTTCTGTTGAAGCCAACACAGATCCCACCCCACTGCAGAAAATCTGTCTGAGTAGCAAAGTTTAAAAAAATAAAATAAAATCTTTTATGGAGTAAGGTCACAGACTCTTTGAACATCAGTGACTTTGCTTTTCTAATTATTGATGTGGAAGGATATATGTATATATGCAAAGGTTCTGAGGAAGGCAAGAGAAGGTATCAGAGCACCTGTAGACAGAGTTATAGGAAATTATAAAATGACTGACATGGGCATTGGGAACCTGACTTGGGTTCTCTGGAAGAGCAGCAAGAACCCTTGGTATTTGTTCATCTCTCCAGCCCTTGAGTTTGCTCTTTCCCTGTGTTCTCCAGATCTTTACTGAGACCAGTTATGATGTTCACAAGGTCCTGATCAAACAGAGTTCTCTTATGTCTAACACAGCCAGTAGCCACATCATCTAAAGGAGCAAACAGCCTGGGGAAGAGACAAGGGAAGAGTTCCAAATTCAACTTTTCTAGTTAGGGAGAAGTTCTCATGGGAAAGGATTTCAGTTACTCCAAAAAGACGCATCAATTAAGGGTCTAATCTCTTTACCAATAATCCTTTCAATGTGGAGGTGCCAAAAGAACTATGTACCTCACACTGGCATCCAAACTGCTCAGAATGGACAGTGAGCTCCACCTGTGTCCACTTTCCCACAATGATGCAGCCAAATGAACAATTTCTCAGGGGGGTTCAGTCCCTCCTAAGGCTCCCTTTATTCTTGCACACAGCTTCATTTCTCTGCCTCTTCACAGCATTATCATCTGTACCCACAGACTCCGGGTGTCTCTCTCCTTCAAAGGACACCAGTTAAATGATGTAGTTGTGATCCAGCTCTAAGGGTATTATTTTAAATGTCTAGCACCTGCAAAGACATTTTCTCTGGAATACCACTATGTTCTGACATCCTCAGGATTGGAACTTTGTATGACTAAGGATGAGAAGCAAGATTTCCCTCAGGGGGTGGGGAGTTGACAGTTTACCTTTTCTTGGTCCTGTTACCACTCACTGCCTACAGCTGAATCTGTCTGAGCATCAGACTCCTATTCCAGTGACTTCATGTGACTTCTGAGAAATCTCTGTTGCTGTTACACAGTGACTTTAAAAATTATGCGTATAAGACATGGGTGAGAGGCAGAGACCAGTATATACACATAAATGCAGGTACCTAAAGAATCCAAAAGAGGGTTTTGAATTCCTTGCAGCTGGAGTAGAGGCTGTGATGTGAGGCACCCAATGGTGAGACACCCAAACATAAGGCACCTGCAAGAGCACTATGTGATGTTGGAATGTCTTTCTGAAGGCTATGTAATGAAGAAACTGTTGTTAGCTGTGGTGGACACCATAGGAGTAGGCAGGTGTAAGGATTCCTGGCATGCCACATGGTGAACCTAACATTGCTCTGGGTGAGATAAGAATTCCTGGCATATAGCAGCCACATGGTAAAGCCAACATGGTGCCACATAGGGAGGGCATGCCCCTAGGCATGGCTACGTAAAGCTGTGCCCACCTGTTCTCTTAAAAGGAGACACTATGTGGCAGCCTGTCTCCTCTCTTCCTTCTGCTTCTCTGCCCCTGTACTCACCTGGCAACTCTCCTGAATAAACTCTTGAAAGGCCCTGGTAGTGTGTGTGTGTGTGTGTGTGTGTGTGATCTCACTCCGAAAAACTAACAGTGGGGGAAATCAGAACATAGGTAGGAGGAGGGCAGAGTCAGACAGAGATGCAATTCAGCCGCCAACAAATCAGCATGTAAGGTAATAAAGGTGGGCCATGGGCCACGTGGCAGGACAGATTAATAGAAATGGGTTGAATTAAGATGAAAGAGCTACCTAGCAATATGCCTGAGTCATAGGCCAAACAGCATGAAATTAATATAAGCATCTGTATGTTTTTGGGGACTTTGGGATTGCTGGTCCAAATAAGTGTTGGGGCTAGGCAGTCTGAGACTACCAGAAACCTCATACTACAACTACATGTTTTAGCCACTGAGCCATCTCTTCAGCATCTAGATAGTGACTTCTGCTTATGCTTCCAAACTGCTAAAATAAGCAGTCAAGTAAGGATTCCTACATAGATTTCTAAAAGACTACTTGGTGTGTGTGTGTGTGTGTGCGTGTGTGTGCGTGTGTGTATTATTCATTAGGACACCAAACCAGTAGCCTCTTTTCTGAAATCAAAATCAGTAAATCAATGGCAATTTTACTAAATCTGTAGGTGCAAACCTTCTCAGCATATTTGAGGGGCAGACTAGAAAAGAAACTTCAGGAGACATTGAGAAGGAACAAGATGGAAAATGGTAAGAAAGGGAATGAAACTTGAATGCAATGTAGATGTGTACAGGGCTAGATATGAACTGCATATGTAATCAGGTCACAGGGGACTGAATGAAGACCACAAATTAGAGAGCACACCAGGCTATGTAGTAGATTTGAGGCTAGCCTGGGCTACACAGTGAAGTCATGCATACCTATACAAACAAACTATCGTAGACCTCAAAAATGAAGAAACCATTAACAATCTAAAAGGATATATAATAAATGAGGATGTGACTAATTTACATGTGTATATATCATATAAATATATATGTACATATAAAGTACAAGGAATTTAGTAACGAATTAAGTAAACAAGACTGTGACAAAGAACATTTGGAGTGGAAAAGAATAACCAGGGTCAAGAAAAGGCTAGAACATTGTGTAAACAAGTCAATAAAGAAGAAAGCCTATGTCCTTCCTTAACAGAACATGTGAGAAAGCATGGTTGTCAGCAGGGATAAAGAAAATCATAGACACTTTTTCTAGGTTCACAGTGCCAGGCCAGGCCAACATTCCCATTGGATGACTCTCTGACACCACACAGGCATGCTTCTGGTCTGCTCTGGAAAGGAGTCCTTAGAGAACCTGGCTAGTCTTTAAAAAATATTTTGCTCAAAAATTAAGCTGATGTGAGAAGTCTTTCTGTAAGCTGTGAATTACCATTGGATAATAAAGGAACTGTTTGACCAATGGCAAGGCATCTTAGAAGCAGGTGGGAAATTTGATCATAGATAAAGGGGAAGGAGGGCAGAGTCACAGAGAGATGCTGTGAGCTGCCACCAGAGAGGAAGATGTAAAGGAATTCAGATAAGCCACAGGCCATATGGCAAAACATAGCTTAATAGAAATGGGTTAAGATGCAAGAGCTAGCTAGCAATAAGCCTGAGAAATAGGCCAAATAGCATGTAATTAATGTAAGAATTTGTGTGATTATTTAGGACCAAACATCTGAGGGCAATTTATTTGAGACAGCTGGTCCAGATCTCGGGGCTAGTCCGGGCCAAATACTACAATAAGCAAAGAGATGAAGCACCTGACTTACCAACTCATCTACCACTGTTTTAATTAACTATTTGTATATATCAACAACAGTTAGTGTCAGAAGAGATTTACTAGACATTTTTACAATTTGGGGATAGTGTTTGTTAACATTCATTTTATTTCTCATGTTGTTATTTTAAGGAATATTTAGTCTATCAAGAACATACTGACTCATTAGATAAATCACTGCCACAAAGCTTGAGGACCTGAATTCAGATCCCCAGAACCCACTTGAAGCCAAATACAGTAGCACACAGATATGACCCTTTAACATGGGTGTCAGAGAGATCTTTGGGAGCCTGTGGACCAGCTAGTCTGGCACACTCAACAGTAAACTACACACCCCAACTTAATGAAGATGCCAGTGAAAACCAATATCAGAAGGCGACTTCTGAGTGCCACACATGTACCATATTTGAATCATGTAAGGGCTTTGCAATATATATTAATTTAAGAAAATTCCTTTGTACAGTGTATGCTAAATAAGCTTATAAAGTATTTAGTTCATAGTGAGAGAAACATGTAGTTCCCATGTGGTGATATAGTGTATATTTAATAAAATAGTCTGGAATATCAGAGGACAGAACCACCCATAGAGCCAGTGCAGGAAGGTCAGAGATTGGAGACCCACACCTTTAATCCTAGCACGTGGGAGGAGATCCTCTGGATTTTTGTGAGTTCAAAACCTAACAGCCAGTCAATGCTGGCACATACTGTTAGTTCCAGCACTTGGGAGGTGGCGGCAGGAGGATCTCTGTGAGTTCGAGGCCAGCCTGGACTACAAAACAAGCTCCAGGACAGCCAGGACTGTTACACACATACATACACACACAAAAAATAAAAACTTATTTACAAAAAAGCAAAAAGGCTGGAAAGATGGCTCTGTTCTCTGATTTTCCAGACTATTTTATTAAATATACACAACATTACTGATTATTATAACTATTAAAAGACAGCCATCATCAGACAGAGAAGGCTGGATAAAATAACCCACAGACATATGAGACAACCAGCTGCTGTAGAAACATACTTTCTGAGTCATGCTGGTTACTAATAAGAAGTAAGAGCAATGAGCTAAAGGAAAATGTCACACCCAGCTGATCACTGAAGTGTGGCTGATGTCATCACCCATCGTTCTCCATGTAATTAATCACAAACTGACAATGATTGAAAGCGCCTGGATCCCTGATCTTGAGTGTCTGGGTACCTAGTGGAGTCTTCGAGAGGCAGCAGAGCAGGGGGTGATTTCAATTCCACTGAGGATTTAAACGGTGCCGCATGATGGTCAGAGCTTGAATAGGTGGAGTCGTGTTGTGAGTCTTTTAGAAGCCTATCAGACAGGCATGGCAAGCAAACATTGCTACCAGGGAACAGTACACACTGTCTTGTAAGCCACCATGAGTGTTGTGATCATGGAATGTCACCAGAAGCGCCAGTACATGGCCCTCACAGAGCAAAGGTCCAACTTTCTACCCACTTAGAGTTTAACATCTACTCACGTCCAAATTCCCAAATGATTTCTTCTCCTCAGTGAAAGGACCCAAGGAGAAAAGGAGACAGATCCGTAACTGTGAACAGAGTGATCCATTGCCAAGCCGAGTGCTGGCTTTTTCTGTGTGGCTTTTGATTTGGCTTCTATCCAAGCTACAAGCTGTTCTTACTCTGAGAGAGATAAGAGGAAAAACAAATTATACTCTGGGAAAGTTAAATAACCACACAAAATGTAACAACGTGGCTGTCAACGGCAGGAATTGATTATCTGCTAAGTAAAAAATATTGAGACACACACACACATACACACAGAGGTAAATTTATTTTTAAAAATAAGTTATCCAGTCAGTGAGATTTCAGCCTAACCCAGGATCCTGGCTTCTACTTTCAGCAGGGTGATCCTTATTTTAATTTTCGGTTGGCTCATGTTCTTTTATTTTCGACAGAGGATCTTTACACCCTCCACTTTACTGTGACCAGCTGTTTTTCCTAGCTTGAGTTCTGATGATAGAATGCTGGCCCCAAGGGCCAGCTCACTATCTCCCCAACCTCTACCCAAAAGTTATTCAATAAAAATTATACATAATTATATATAATGCTTTTATTATATATATATGATTTAGCTAGGACTATGAGTTCTCTCAGCAAACTTACCCTTTCCAAGTAATGGGAGGTCTTTGGGATATGATGAAGCCCAGTTGTCAAGAGCCAATGGAGAAAACAGGGTCTGAGTCATAGGAAAAGACTTTCACCTGTGCTGCTGTGGAAACAGAGTAGTCAGAGAGAGGAGGTGTCCACTTTTTGTATTAGCATCAGCTCAAAGAAAGAGCAAAGATATTAGTATCTCAGTGTAAACACATAAATGTGATGATACAAGCTCATAGAGTCTAGATAGCAAGACTCTGTTTTGAAAAGCATTCTGTTTCTTCCTTTGAAAGCACATATCTAGAATGATAACTCTGTTTGCTTTAGGTTCAATTCAGAAAGGCTTTGCTGAAAAATTGCTTTACATCAGATTTGAAAAACATAAGTAGACTTTTACCCAATATAGACACAGGATCATAAATGGAAAATAGAAGCCAGAAGCCAGATGCTAGAAACTCAGGGAGCATTAACATTGTATTACATTTGGCACTGAACAAAAAAAATAATCCACAGTGATTTACTGACTTTATAGGAAAATGAAGAATTAACTGGATACTCAAACTATCAAAAATATGTGCTTTGGGGAATAAGCAAAGGAAGAAGATTTATTTAATGTTATAGGGGTTAGCAGCAAGAAGCTCAAAGGAAAAACAACAATATCACATATTAACTTTGTTCTTAAACATCCACATTTAATGTATCAACTTTAGCTGCTGTCATATGCCTTGGCAATTCAATAAAGTTAGTGAAATGGAAAATTGAAATTTTTTATTGTGATATTTCCAATTTCTCTACTAGTGGAATGGTTTAATAATAAACCATTTTATATACTGTCAGGGTACTCATTAAAATGAGTGGGCTATCATTTTTTTCTTTCTATTCCTGCCTATCAACAACTTTATTTACCAGTGCTTATCACGTAGAACACATGGTTTAGCGAACCATTTGTGTGGTACTTTTCAAGCAAGTAAATATCATCTATTGCAAAGACAGGGCTTTTTCAGGCTGTAGGGATCTCTAAATAGTCTCACACTGTATGTTTCACATTATAAGTGGAAAAAAAAATGAGGCTTGGTAGAGTTTAATAATTTCTCCAAAGCCAACAGCTAATCTAGGGCACAGTAGGTATCCAGCTTCCAGAATGTTCTAACACAACAAATCCTGTTATCATCTTGATATTAGTTTAATAATAGCTGTTTAACAGGTCTGTACATTCTTGTCCAGCCCAAAAAAAAAAAAAAGGTTGAGGAAGTGGCCAATGACCTTTAATACTGCCTTACTAATGGATTTCAGTTTGCTAAGGGATCAAACTCCATTGATAACACCCCTAAGTGGGTCTGGATACTATCCTATAGACTCTACACATCTGCCTCTGTCTCTTAATGTTCACATCAGTGACAGTAAATATCGACTCCTTCATTTGTTAGACAGTATCTTCATAAGGCCAAAACTGTTCCTTATTGCTCTTTGACGAGTTAATCTCTTTCTAATCTGGTGCCTTCCATTAAGTTGCTCATATCATTAATTTATTTCCCTCTTAAATGACAATCTAGGCATGGGTTCTTTGGCACCAACCCTCCATAAAATATTTATATCAACCATTAACCCTCCTTAGGCAACAGGCTTGATCAGAAGGAGACTAAATTGGAGCTGAAATGCTCAGGGGTGGATTTAACTCTCAGTTCAGTCACCATGTCAATAGTCCACCCCCTTAAACATTTTTCTACATGGGCAATGGAAGCAGTCAGTCTCATAACCTCTGAGATCTAAAACTCTGTGGGTCATCTGTCAACCAACCTTAATAATGATTATACTCATACAAGTTTTCCACTCATGCTCCTACTTTACACACGCCAGTCTTAGTGGAGGTAAGTCAAGTCACAATAAAGTATGGTGTCTTCTTCTACACTACAAACTCCATAGAAGGTTAATTTATTTTTAGAGGCCAATGCTTGGTGGAATTGACTGCCTATAAATGTTAGATATGTGGACAGATAGATAGATGATTGCCATCACATGATAAGAGGAGCCAAAGGAGCCAAAGAGGATGAGATCACACTGTCTTTAAACATAGTCAGAGACTGTTACCCTGAGCCTCATCAGAAGTACTACTTATTTGGAATGTGGCGTAGTAATGTACTTCAAATAACATAGCTTTTCCCAATGTTCCTTAATTACAAACCTTTGAAGAGCCTGACCTGTCACCCAGCATCCTCTACCACCCCAAACCTGTTCATTGTGTTTATGGAGACTTCTACTTATATTTATTGACTTTAAAATACTGATCAATTAAAAGCATATGCCCTGTAACAAAGCAATTTTTTTAATGTGGAAAAAGATCTAGAACAAGTTATCTGTGAAAATTAATTTCTAGATTTTTAATCATTTTGCTCTTTGTTAACTTTATCTTTTCATCCCTAAAAGAACCATGAATTCCAGGAAACTCTTTCTTCCTACCCGATCAGTTTGTAATGAATGTATCTACACAATCTGGAAGTATAAAGAGTCCTTGATGTTTTCAGTTACATACAGTTCCAGGTTCAGTGTGGTCATTGTATTTTCCTAGTTTCTTTTATACACACAGTTGGGATGTGTCTTCAGGGTGCCCCTGTGTGCATGTAAATGCTTTCTGCATTACTTTAACAGATTCTTTGTCAGTTTTTAATCATCAGCCACACTGCGTGATATGGAAGGAACCCAGAATGTTGACTCCCAGTGGGATGTCCTGAGCTCTTCTGACACTTTTTCTTCCAGGATATATATGTTGTTCTCACACAAGCCCATTTCTCTGGCTTCCTTCCATGTGGGGTTCTTCTCAGACAATAAAAATTTCTTGATTGCTATCTAATAACGTTCCCACAGTCATGGCTCCGTATTGGCATAAACAATCTAGATTAACACATACATAACGTTAATATTTTCTAACTTGCTTTTTAAATAGCCATCACAATCCTAATGACACCATTAATCCATTGTAATTATACCCATTATTACAGATACGATTTCTTCACAGGGAATCTTCATTATTATAAGCAGTATTTTATATTTGCATTATAAATTCTAGCAATAAACTGAAATTGTGAGGATCATCCCTAATGTTTCTGCTATTTGCTTCATTCAAAGACCACACACTCAAGCACAGACACATTTGTATCTACATAGTCATCAAAGGACTCAAATGAACCCTTGCTTTGAAAATATTGCTGCTGTGTTCATAAAAACAGTAACTAAGATTTATTGTTCATTTGCCACATGACAATGACTGCCCTATCACTAAGTGTCACAAGGTATCTTGCTCCACTGATGCTCGCAATGAGAATAGGATAGAAGGTCTCACGTAGATCCATTTTACAGACAAAAAAACTGAAGTTTCTTGAACTACAGAGATGAGTCAGCAGTTAGCACTTGCTGCTCTTCCAGAGATGAGAGCATTGTCACCAATAATTTCATTGGCTCACAGCTGCCTAAGCTCCAGGGTGTCCAATGTCCTCTTTCTGCCCTCTGTACCCACATATTAACACACACACACACAAATAAAAATTTGAAACTAAATATTTTTTAGAAACAAAACCAAGGCTTTGGTAGGTAAAATAATTGCACAAGATTCTGCAAGAAAAAAACTATACATTAGGGAAATGGAGCCCAGATGACTTTATCCTTTGCCACCAGATCCTGAGAAGGCTGCTGAGCTCACTGCTTTCTGAAACTGCAGAGCTTTCTATCTTTAAACAATTGTTCTCTAAGCTAGTGTTGGCAGATCACCCTGACTTGCCACCTTAAAACTCAAAACAGGTGAGGAGTGCAAATTGAAATCTCTGTGAGAGAAATTACAGGCTACCAGAGTTATAATGAATCATTATGACTCAGGAATTAGCAAATATGGTAAATCAAATCCGATCATAATAGAGGGATTACACAATTATCAGCATTGTATTCTAACTGTGAATTTGCTAATGTTGACTGATTAATCTTGGAGTTAATAAGCTTAGTCTCCGTGCACCTTCGCAGTCTTTTCTCTGTTATATAAGGTTTAAAGTTTAATTTCTTTTCACAAAGATTAATCAAAGATTTTCCAGCTGCCAAAGATAACAGACCTAAAAACCTATTAAAACTAAATTTAGCCACAAAGATTCTGATAGTTCATATCCCATCTCTCCATGAGTTTATTTTTGTAAAAAAAAAAAAAAGGTAAATGCATAAAATGTGATAGTCTTTAAGTACTTTCCATTGGTTTCATGTAGTCTAGTACATAATCACAAGACTGATATGTTGTCCCAAAGTTTAAAGTTTCTGTGACTCTTCTAAGAAAAATGTTCAACATATTATCTCAATAATGATAGCTTATGTTTCAGAAGATTTAATATTTTCATTACATAAGGCTGAAATTATATGCCTTAAGAATTATAATACTTACTGCTTTTAAATTTTTATCATGAACTATTTTACTCAAATTGTCTTTAAAACAAAGCCTGATATCTTAGTTAGAGTTGCTATGCTGTGATGAAACACCATGACCAAAGAAACTCAGGGGATAAAAGGACTTATGTGGCTTACACTTCCACATCATGGTTCTACTGAAGGAAGTCAGGGCAGAAACTCAGTAAGTGCTGGATCCTAAAAGCAGGAGCTGATGCAGAAGCCATGATGAGGTGCTGCTTACTAGCTTGTTCTGCCTGTTTCCTTATAGAACCCAGAACCACCAGCCTAGGGATGACCCCACCCACAATAGGCTATGCCCTCCCCAACCAGTCATGAACCAATAAAATGTCCTACAGCTGAATCTTATGGAGGCATTTTCTCAGTTGAGGTTTTCTCCTTTCAGATAACTCTAGCTTGTGTCAAGCTGACAGAAAACTGGCTAAAACAAATGGATTGTGTTCATCCTAAGGAGAAACAGTCTAGTCAATAGCAAAACTTACTATGATTGAGCATAGTTAAGATCCAATGAGATACACACTACCAGCTATGGCTTCAAACATCTCATCTTTTAGGCTGGTTTATTTTAGATTCTTTAATAACAAAAATAATGAAACAGGGGTTAGAGAGATGGTCAGGTCTCATTCAGTACAATTGTTGCAATGTAATATGATGATGTGAATTCAATCCCTAGCATATATGCTAAAAAAATATGGGAGCATGTATCTGCAACCCTAGTTCTGGGAAAGTAGAGAAGGGGATCTCTGGGCTAATTGGTCAGTCCATTAGCCTAATTGGTTTCAGGTTAAATGAGAGACATTCACTCAGAAAATATAATGGAGAATGATTGAAGAAGAAACTCAATGTCAACACCCATCCTCTACACACACACACACACACACACACACACACACACACACACACAGAGTGGGGGGCAGAAAACAAAAATAATTAAATGTAGCTGTTTCTAGATTTGAGAATGATTAGGTATCTCTTAATATATTTTGTAATATAAAAAAGCCAAGTAGCAATACATTACCTTTTGCTTGGAATTCTATTCCAGGATTTCTGGAGCACACAGAATTGAAATTCCTGATGAGAAATGATGTCCAATGTGCTTCCATGATATTGAATGGCCATGTTGTGTGTCTTCCTCGGCAAATGGTAAGTCTTTCCACCTACTTTTTAAATTAAGTGTTGTTTTCCCATGTCATTGCCTGTGAGCTTGTCAGGTACTGTCCATTCCTTCTACATCTAATTTATTGAGAATTTTTAATGAAATGATGTTGAATGCTGCTAACATTCTTTTTTCTGTCTCTCGAGATGTTTGTGTGACATCTTTTTTCATTGTGTTAACATGTGCTTCACATTTATTATTTTTACCTGTTGCAATGTCCTGGCATCTCAGAGTTAACTTTAACTTGATCATGATATGAAATTCCTCTGCTAGCTTTTAGATGTGAAACATTCCCTAAAGGCTAATATTGTTGAACACTAACATGATTCCCAGCTGGTGGCTTTGTTTCTAACATCTATGGGACATTTTAGATGTGAAGCATAGCGCATAGACCTACATACACTAAGTGTTTGATAAGGGCTAGGGAAAAGGGATTTGAATAGTGTTGATAGTGTAGATGGGAACATTCACTATAAGAACAGCATGGAAGCAGCCATGCTCACCACTATACCACTAATGCTGCAACTTGATAGACCATGACCGGCTGATATACATGGGAGGTCTGCCCTTTTCTGTAGAGAAAGGAGGAGTTGATGGGAGAGAGAGGAGGGGAGGATGAGAAACTGTGATCAAGCCAGGAAAAAATTATTAATTAAATAAAATTTTAAATAGTATGTAAATTCTTCAAAAAAATTAAAAATATGAGGCTAGAGAGATGGCTCAATAGTCAAGAGCACTTGCTGTTCTTGTGAAGGACCCAGGTACAGTTCTCAGAATCCACATAGTAGCTCACAATCACCTGTAACCCCAGTTCCAGGGAATCTAGTGCCATCTTCTGGCCTTCTTGAGCACAGCATGTACCTCATGCACACATATACATACATACATACAGACAGACAGACAAACACTCATAAAAATAAGATAAATATGTTTTAATTTTAAAACATGTCTCCCATATGTTTCAACCATGACTAGGTGAGGCCAACACTGTAAATGGATATTAACACTTCTCTACTTATTATAGTATTAGTCACAACAGCCAAGATATGGCAATAAATGATGTATCATTAACAAATGAATCAATATGCAAAATGTAGCAAGCATTATAAGTACAATGTTGCATATATGAAATACTACTTATTCACAAAAAAACAAAATAATTCTTTTGTTGTAATAAGATAAATTAAACCAGAAGGCATTATAGTAAGTAATATAAACCAGACACAGAACAAAAATAATGTTACAACTCACTTAGGTGTTATAGCTTTAATATTTAATGTCTACCATGGACTTATTCATTAGGAGTTTGGTTATCAGCTGTTGAGTGTTATGGAATATTTGGTTGAAAATATGTTACATTCTTTTATGTGGTGGAAAATTTGTTTAATGATGCAAAGATGTGCTGCATTCTTTTATGTTGCATTTGTTTAGTTCTGTGAAGCTGTGTTACTTTGCCTGACTAAAACACTTAATGGTCTAATAAAAGAGCTGAACAGCCAATAACAAGGAATGAGAGAGAAATAGGCTGGAATGGAGGGCAGAGATAATACATAGGAAGAAAGGGAGGAGCAAGAAAAGGAGAAGAGGAGCATGCTGAGGGCCAGCCACAGGTGGGGTTGAGGGAAGCAATTAGATCCTAAAGGTCTTGACCTCATTGGTGGATTAATCCCTTGTTGAATTTATAATATAGTGACATTCGTAAGAGGTTGTGACTGTTAATCTTGGGTGTGGTTGGATCTGGAATCAACTATAGGACATGCCTCTGGACTATGAGGCTATTTCTTGGATCAAACGGGAAAGGGGGGACTTCCCCAGGTTGTGTGGCACCAGAAATAAAGCTGTTGCTTTTGCATGCCTGCCTTCACTGCCTACCGGTAAGGACATCTACCCTACTGCCGCCATTCTTCGCTGGTATCAGAACACAGCTTCTATAGCTATCCCTCAGGAACTGAAGACCTATTGTTCTCCAAGAATCCCAGGCCACCTATTGTTCTCCAAGAATCCCAGGCCTTCATCTTCAAATCAGGACAACTGGGGTATCCAGTCTCAAGGACTAATCAGCTAGTGGGATCTCAGGCTCTCCAGTACATATGTGGCTATTACTGAACTACCCAACCTGAACCACTCTATTTGTATTCATAATTTTAGTTTGTTTTTGTTTTTGTTTTTTGTAGAACACTAACTACCACATCACAAGTAGGACCTACTTGGAGGAAGTGCATCACTACGGATTGTCCTTGGGCCTATGCCCTGCCTTCCTCATTCCTGTATGCTATCTCTACTTCAAGATACCATGATGTGAGCGGTTTCTCTATGCCATATCCTCATTATCATGATGGACTGAAACCTTGAAATGTGTGAGGAAATTTAATATATTCTCCCTCAAGTTGTGTTTCTCAAATATTTCACCACAATAACAATAAAATCTGATCCAAAATGTCATTAAAAGCTGAACTTGGGGCTGAATATACTATTCAGTGGGTAAGAGCACTCTCTGTTCTTCCAGAACACATGGGTTCAGTTCCCAGCAGCCACATGGTGGCACATGACTCCAGTTCCCAGAGAATTCAAGACCACTTTTTGATCTTTCTAGGTAAAGCATGCATGTGGTACACAGACATTCCTGGGGACAAAATGAACCATAGTCATAAAATAAATACATCCTAAATTTAAATAAATATGAACTCAGAATCAAAAATTAGAACAGAAAAGTTGTCTGAGAATATGGAGTGGGTAATGGGAGTATATTGGTTGCACCTCTTTCCCAGTTATGAGATGAATAGATTTGGCCAATATGATATTCAGTATGATGATTATAATTGATAGTATTCTACTACTTCATATTTGAATTTTGATTTTTAGAAAACTAGTCAGAAAACATGTAACTATGTGAGGTAATTGGTGTTAATCAATATGACTGTAAGTAATTATTGTACAGTGTGCATGTCACATTGTGTGCTTGAGTATACAAATTTTATTTGTCAATTTTACTTCAATAAAATAGAGGAAAAATAATAACAAACATGTGAGGCCCTGCGTTCAATTGCCAACAATGAAGAAAATAAAAAATATGGTACACACATTATTCATTACTATGTTTTACACCATTAAGAAATGTGTAATGAGTCACTGACCTTAGAAAGAACCATATGCTCTAAGGACTGCAGATAATTAACTTGTTAAATTTTTTTTTCTTAGAATTACCATTGGTCATGTTGTGAGCCATTTGGCCACAGTTGAATAGAGCTGAGAAATAATGATGCTTACAACACAAAATTCTATGCACTGAATTCTTTAGTTAAAATGAGCTCAGAGTTCCATTAGCACACCTAAATTAGGGCATTGCCAAAGCAAATAGGTAATGTAAAGGAAACATCAGTATTCTCTTTTTTGTGCTTAATGTTAACTCTAAAAATATAATATATAAAATTATTTTTTGTAACTTGAAAGAACTGCATCAATATCAGTAATTTTGTAGGTTTCATCCTCAAGCTTAGGGCTGTCGATGTTTGTGACCCAGTCAGTACTTAGGGCAAGGTTACACATCACTACGGCAAACTGTGAAATGATCAGAACTTTCTACTTTTATGGAGGCCATTTCAAAGATCAGAAAAAGTGGCAGGGAATCAATTTTCTAAAGAAAGTAGAATCAAAAAATGACATCATGACAATGCGCATGGCTATCATGTGTCTACTTCAAGGTCATGTCTTTATGTAGACCCAAACTCAAGTCCTCTTTGAGACACCAATGATTCCACAGTGTCCAATAATCCAAACTTAGTAGTATACATTTACATATGTGTCAGTCTTGAGCTCTGAGATAAATTAGTTTTTCCTAAAGAATCATTTTTAGAGAATAATAAAAGTAGCTAGCCTACATTTTTTTCAGAGTTTTCACTCCTTGCAAAACACATACAATATTTCATTTCCCAATGCACTTGGGACTGTGTGACTAGTGTTGGCCAATGAAATGTGACTAGGATTTAATGGATCTCACTTTTCAGAGATGAAGAACTAAAACAATCCTTACAATCGTTTGTTCCATTTCAGCAACCAAGGAGGAGGTCTTGACTAAGATTACTGAGACCCAAGATGAAAAGATCTCAGGTTGACCAGTCACATCTAGGATGCTCACTGCTGGGAGAAGTCTCTCAGATCCACAGGGTCTTTACATGAACAAGAAACAAACTTTTATTGTGCTACTGTGGTAAGCATCCATTACTTGCTTAGAACCTAATTTATCCTGGCGGTTACCTCCTCCTAAGACACAGGCAGGAACAGCTGATTATTTTGCTTACTAAATTATTATAAGGCTACTTTAAAACTACACAGAAAAAGAAAAAAATAAATTAAAATAATGACCTCAGGAATAAATGTTTTAGTCCTCCATTTTTTTTTTCTATTTTATGGATTTTCACAAAATAAAAAGTTAAATATTTTCCTCACTCCCAATATATATTTTTTCCAGAAAAGATTTGATCAATAGAAATTTAGTTTGAATTTGGTTTGGTTGGTTTTGTTTTCAGGACATGTTATTGTTCTAGTCACTGTTTTATTGCTGTGAAGAGATGCCATGACCAAGGCAACTCTTCTAAATGAAAGCATTTACTCCAGGACTTGCTTTAGTTTTAGAGGTTTAGTGCATTATCACCCTGGAGGGAAGCATGGCCACATTCACAGCATTGGAAAAGTACCTGAGAGCTACATCCTGATCTACAGGCCAAGAGAGAGAGAGACCAATCTTGGTATAAGCATTCTAAACCTCACAGCCAGTGGCATACTTCCTCCAACAAGTCCACACTTTCTAATCCTTCTAA
This sequence comes from Sigmodon hispidus, assembly GCA_004025045.1. NCBI lineage: Eukaryota > Metazoa > Chordata > Mammalia > Rodentia > Cricetidae > Sigmodon > Sigmodon hispidus. The sequence goes on from PVIH01005356.1 coordinate 22,362, forward strand.
TCTTTTCAAATAGTGCCATTCCCTGGTGACTATAAGGGCCACTCTTGTTCAAACCACCAGTTCTTTTTTTTTTTTTAGGATGAAAATTTATAGCAAAACCTGATATTTGATATTTAAAATAATTCTCAGTTCTGTGTCCTTAAATATGAATAGAGAGGGTCAGATTAAAACCTTTGGAGGTTGGGACTTGAGAGATGGAATAACAGTTAATAGCACTTGGTGAACATCTGGGGCTCAGGTCCCATATACTCACTGATCACAACCATCTATATCTCCATCCCCAGGCATCAGTCCTGCCCTCTATAGGTGGTATCATTACCTACCCAGCTGGTCCTGGTTTATATAAACAAGCTAGCTAAAATGAGCCTATGAGTGAGTCAGCAAGCAGTATTCCTCCATGGTTTCTACTTCAAGTTCCTCCTTGAGTTCCTGCCCCAACTTCCTTTCATGATAAACTGTGACCTGGAAATTGAAATAAACCCTTTCTTGCCCAAAATGACGTCTGGCAAGAGTGTTTTATCACAGTCACAGAATTAAACTGGTGTGGCATGAGCATGGCAAGCTGACAGGTACAGGGTCAAGAATGAGCATCAGGCTTTGGAGTCAAGATAAATAAATTGTTTACAAGCAATGGTGAGAGACCATAGCCATTCTTGAAAGATCTTGTCCCTACACTAAGACAGTTAAATCACCAATGCAATTGAAGCCATATTTTCAGAGAAGTGGTCTGATTGTAACATAAGCTTTTTAAAGCCCAAACAGTGCACCCGCTCCCCATGATATCAGTGGAGAAAGAGACTAGAAGCATATGAATACATTAGTCAGAAAGGCCACTAGCTCCCTCAGCAATTATTCCATCCTAGGAAATACTAGAATACTGGGAGAGAAAGGATCAGATTTTAACTTGCTGGTACTTAGTGATATTTATAGATCCATCTGTTCAGTCTTGGGTTAGCTCCCAAGGTCAAATATCTCTCTCGTATTGACATTCTCAAGTTAAGTCTCCAGAATTCCACATGACCACAGCAGTAAATCATGGACTCTACCCTGGCAATGCACAAAGCATGTTGTATGCTGAAAATTAAAACATCAGCACCATAAAATAATGTATTCGGCACCACAGACTGAACAAGCAATACAAAGGGAGACTTTCGAATCAAAGGCTTGTCTTTGCTATGGAGAGAAAAATAGATGATGCCCACATGTGCACAAACCATCTGCTCAGACTTTCTGGAGATGAGAATCTGACCACTCAGTGTTTTCTTTTGTAATAAAGAAAAATATAAATATAAAAAATTTGAAGATGATTTTTTTCAAACTCTGAGACTTTGTTAATATGAAAATGAAATAACTGAGTTTGGCTATAAAATTTTCAAACTTTATTTGTACAAACTATAAATAAATTTCCAAATGCATTTTGGCATATTTCCACTCTATTGCAGCTGCCAGGGCTGAGAGAGAAAAAAAATACATCAAAGTTACAGAGGTGACAGAGGTAAAACCATCACCAAATCCCACTTGTTTTCTCTGCTAAGTCAGGGTATAACCCCTAATGTTTGCTAGCTTATGGGGAATGATTGTAAGGAATGCAGCTAATGTGCTTAAAACCCAAGTCTAGGGCAAGAAATTGAAATGCCTATGGAAATCCAGGAATTGGGGCAATTTCCAGAATAAATTTTGAATGTTCTAGAAGTAACAATAAAAAAACATTCAATGTGTCTTAACTGAGAAACTTCAAGAATATTCCACAATTCTCTGTTTAATGAGCACACAACGTTCTAGAAACTCTAAGATCTCCAACCATGGAGAGGTCCTGTGAGTAATAGGATTATATACACTTCACACCTGTCTCTGTTCTAGCTGGGTTTATTTTTTATTAAAATACTCTAGGAATTAGGCTTCCTTACAATATTTCTATCATACTATTAGACATTATTACTAATTAGTAACAGTAACCTACATTGATCAGTTTGAGTTTTTCTACCTAACTTTGTATTTTGTCTTTCATTATGACCATCTATGAGCATCTCACAAAATAATACCTTTGAATGTTCACATTTGTGTTGGGTAAACAGTGTCTAGCAGTGTCTTTGTAGTGAGCTAATATCTGAAAGTCCCAAGGAAAAATAAAAGATACTCTATAATGTCTCCTTTCACAAAGTAAGCCAATATCTAGAAGCAATCATGTTTTCTTTGTGGCCACCATGTTGGATAGGGACACTTGGGAAATCTAAACATAATGATGCAAAGTCAAGGATGTTCTATTCTTTCTAATGCATGTTCAGCAAGCAAACTAGCATTCTCTCCAAACTCCCTGAAGTGCCATGTTGCAGGTGGACACAGATTAGGGAGGTGGAGTAAGAAGACCTGGTATCTTCCCTCAGCTCTGCAAAGGCTGAAAGAGGCTTGACTTTTACAGGTGTCTTGACTATCAGCAAGTCCTCAGGAATCATTCTCAGAGTCTCCACTTCTTTCTCATACTGAACTTAAGCTGGTTTTCCTTTGAAACTCAATCTTCTCCCCAATGGTGATACTAAGGACAGAACCCGTCTGTCCTACTAAAGCTATGTTGCTATCTATCATGATATGATCTGAGGGTCTAAGCATGTTGGTTTTGAGAGTGCAGAGTAGGAGAATTCTGGGAAGTAGACAAACCTGGGATAAATGTTGTTATGTGTGAAAGAGAAATGGGAATGTGACTAGGTTTCAATGCCATTTCAAACACCACATCCTCTGACTATATTCCATGGTAAGGTTAGAGGTAAACAAACATGAATGTGATAAACTAATTATAGGTCATTAGAAAGCCACACTATTACAATCTATAACAATCAAAAATAAGAGTGACAGAATAACTCAAAAGTCCCTAAAGAGATCCCCAGATCATTTGATTTTCAAATTTCAATCTCCTTTGCTGTGGTGACTTTTATGAGAAAGGTCTCTATATCTGAGTATATGTTCCCTAACAGATGGACTATTAGGAACATATTAGGTGTGGTCTTATTGAAGGAGGTGTGTCAGTGGGGGTAGGATTTGGGGTTTCAGAAGTCCATGCCCAGTCTTAGGTTCTGGATCTCTCTCTCTCTCTCTCTCTCTCTCTCTCTCTCTCTCTCTCTCTCTCTCTCTCTCTCTCTCTCTCTCTGTCTCTCTCTCTGTCTCTCTCTCTGTCTCTCTGTCTCTCTCCTCTCTTCTCTCTGTCTGCTGCCACAGGTAAGATGTAAGTTCTCATCGACTGCTCCAGCACCATGCCTGCTTGTCTGGTGCTATACTCTTCACAATCATAGCCAGTGACTAACTCTTTGAATATGTAAACAAATCCCCAATTAAGTGCTTTCTTTTACAAGTTGCCTTGGTTCGTAGTAATAAAACAGTGAATAAAATGTAAGTTAAATATAATGGGAGACTAACCGTTGAAATTGTGGAATGAACAAAAAGCAAAAGAGAAAAAAATGTCATAGAAACTTCCAGAAGCTTACTAGCTATTTTATAACAAAAGGTGAATATTGGATGATTGGTTGGTTAATTGATTGATTAATATCATTCTTTTATCAGTAATGATGTCATGTTCTAAACATGTTCATTCATTTATTTGTAAATCAGTGGTTTCCAACTTTTCTGAGGAGAGGTTTCATCACTATGAAATGCTTATTATCTATCTCCAATGTGTATATTTATTAACTCATCAACCAAATCTCGGGGCTGGAGAGATGGCTCAGCGGTTAAGAGCACTGTCTGCTCTTCCAGAGGACCCGGGTTCGATTCCCAGCACCCACATGGCAGCTAACATCAACCAAATCTCTTATTGCATTTGCCAGTGTATAGTACAAAACATATATGGTTAAAGCTGCTTTAAAAATCATTTAATGATTACATAAATTATATTTTTCAGTCACTGGCTCATTCCTGCTTCATGCTCCTTTATTGCATTTCAAAATACAATAATATACACTTAAAGCAAGGGTCACTGTTGTTAATGTAAATCTATGTTTTAAGTGTTTTATTTCAGTGGAAAGGGATGCCTGACTTCTCATTAGACCATGTTAGATGGCTCTTCAGTGCTGTACATTCCAAATATGACTCTGAATAAAGGAGACATGTCTACTTCACCAATATCCTATTGCTGTTTATTATTGATTTAGTGTTAACTTCTCTGCCAAAACACCATTAAGATCCTTTTTTATTTTGTGACTTCTAATGTAGTTAAAACTAAAAAATATAATTGTCAATTCCTTAAGTAAACACAGATAAACATTAATGAGATACAACATGGCAGAAATGAATGACACATAGAAACCACGTTAGCCCCACCCAAGCCAATGCAGTAAACCTCCCAGGATCCCCCTAGGATAGCTGCCAAAATAAAAACAAAAGGTCAGCTGACCCTTGGCTAGTGAGGCTGCTGGTGCCCTAGTATACATTTTTGGGAATGACCTGGTGCATATTTGTGAACATCTTCTTTTGCAATAAGAAATATAAATGGAAGCACTGCTATCTCTTCCTCACAGTCTGCTTTGGAAGTCAAGAGTACAAGTCCTTGTGAGAGATATGCATGGCAGTTACCTGAAGCATCTCACCTATGTGTATGGTGGCAGAAGCATGTGGGTCCTCCTATGTGACCAGTGGGAACTTTGTGGAGCTTCTGGATGAGCATCATTGAAAAATTCCACCACTCATCAGGGTGACTGCTTTATTTATTGTCCTTTGAATACCAGTCACACATGACCTCAGAAAACACCACCAAAAGAATCAGTACAACGTATTAACGTGTTCATAGTGAGCATTTGTTCTAGTTGCTCGTCAAGATGAGATTAATCTTGAAGCTTTGATTATTCTAGGAGATACTACCAAGACTTGCTTTGATGATTAAAGGTCACATCGTTGTGCCATTCACCTACCCTTGGGGCCTTTAAATGATCGGTGATCCTTCTGTCTGCTGTAGTCTGGATGCTAATATGAGTTAATATGTGTAGTTTCAAGAGGTCACCCAATCAGACATCTGACCTACAACTGGAGAACAGACAGCATGTAGCCAAGGATAGCTACAATGCAGCCCAACCACAGACTTACTTGAAATGTTATGAGAGTGGTGGGTACCTCTGTTGTGTGGTTCCTGAGGTGAACTTTGTAGAAGTCACCTGTTGCAATGTGGGAAGGCTAGACACACCCACATGCCTGCTGCATGAGTAACTGATCACCAGGACATGACCAAGAGTAAGAAGGCTAAGGAGGAAAGAGGAAGGGTCTTTTCCACATATATAAGTGATCCGAGGAGGCTGAGAAGACAGTGGTCATAATGAAGCTGGGGTTTAAAATTCCCTCTGAAGGTAGAATCACCAGGATTTCCTACGAAAAATGCAATTGGTTGGACAAGGCCAGTTTGTGCTACAATACATCATCAAAACCCTGCTCCCCCTCACAAAAAAAAAAGTGTTAAGTATTAAGAAGATGAGATATAATGTGTAACATGCATATGATGTCAGATCAGGATACATCTGATGTCACAGAACGAGGTCTCTGCCTCCAAAATGCTGGCATCATAGGGATGCACCACCTCAACTGGCAGTGGTTCTTACCCCTGGGTCAGGGGCGTTATTGCTACTGCAATAGATACACAGGCGCTCATTATGCAAGCGAGAAGCGTAAAACTGAAGAGACACTGTGAGGTTGAGATCATTTCAGACTCTTCAATGACTGTGGCTGTGCTTGCTCATAAACTTTTATGCCAGGTGCTAAAAGCTCTTCAGACTGATTATATTGCATCTTATTCCAACCTCTCCTTCATAGGAGGAAAAGTTTCGAAATAAAGGGGTACATGGTGTCACCTACCTACACAGTCGCAATATCAGACTGATCACGGAGCAGAGGATACACATGGGTGTCCATTGCTGCTGGTTTTCCACATTTTTGAAAAAGGTCTATTTTTAAGAAGATATAAATTTAAAAAGAGCAATAAGGGGTATATGAGAGTTTTGAGAGGGTGCAAAGAGAAGGCATAAATGTTGTAATTACATCAATATTAAAAAGTAAACACAATAGATTTACTTTAAAAAAATAATGTATGTGTATGTGTGTGCCTGTGGTGAGCTTATGTGCATCAGGCTAAAAATGTGCTTCCAAAGCCAGAAAAAGGCTTGGGATCCACTGGTTACAACTGGATGGGTAAATTGCCTTATGTGGGTGCTGATAACTGAACCTCCAGTCCTCTGCAAGAGTGATAAGCACTTAGCCTCTGAGTTGTCTCGTTAGCCCCTAGTTTATCATTCAAAATTAGCGTGTTGGTTTGACCTCTCGCTGAAAGGTCACTATACACTAGACAAACTTGCATAAGGCTTCAATATCAATGGGCATTCATAGCAGAGCTAACCCCACAGGACCCAAAGCCACAGAGCCTGAAGTGGAATCCCTGGACCTTTCTTGCCTCCAAGGGAAGTGTGGTCCTTAACTCCACCAGATCTTTCCCCAGACTCACTTTGGAAGGAACTGTGTATCTGCTTGGTTCCCCCAGGGACCCCACAAATGGACAATGGAGACACAAACCTATAGTGATGTCCTAGGACCACAGGGAAGGGTCGCAAGATCTTGAGCTTGCTGGGTCAGAATCTGGGCTTATGGGGCTCATAAAAGACTTGGGATATGTTGGGGGAAGGGGGCAGTCAGAGGTACCAGGCAAGATGGGACCAAGACCCAGGACTTCACTGATTTGTAGGTGGCAGGCAGCATGAGTGGCCATGGCAGATGACATTAAGAAGCCTCAGTACCAGCCTTATCTCTGTAGTTTGAGGGAGTCCCAGTACTGAAGGGGTAAAGCAGGCAGGTTGGCATGGTCATGGGCTCTGCCCTCAGCCCACCCATAGCCACTGCAGAGTCTAGAGCCCACCCAACATATACTCCCTGATAACCTCTCACACTCTAACTCATACTTTCACACCCCTGGATACCTCCACCCACCCCTAAGCACACCTTGACAGTACCTCCTAGTATGCTGAGCATCCCTAAAGTCCAGTCTGGTCTAGTTGGGTGCACAGACTGCCTGCAGGCTCTGTGAAACCTTCATCCACTGTCACCAGAGCCTACACAGAAATACTGTTGTAATTCCAGGAATGAAGTCAGTGTCCCTGGGAAGGGATTAGAGTCTGGACCACACATGGGCTTCTTGCACTAGACACAGAGCCTGCCAATCATTGGCTCCATTTGTCAGGTGTTCAGGTGACCATGGGTAGATTTTTCATGATGATTGTTTTGTTTTTTGTTGTTGTTTGCTGGTGGTTTGGTTTTTAGCAATGAGCTTTTGTACTAGCTGGTTTGGAGGTCAGTTTGACTCAAGTTAGAATCATCAGATGAAGGAGCCTCAGTTGACAAAACGCCTCCACAAAATCGAGCTGTAAGGCATTTTCTCAGTTAGTAGTCAATAGAGGAGGGCCCAGCCTATGATGGGTGGGGCTATCCCTGGGCTACCATGAGAAGCAAGCCAGTAAGCAGCACCCCTCCATGGTCTCTGCATCAGTTCCTGCCTCCAGAATCCTGCCATGTCTTAGTTCCTGTCCTGACTTTCTTCAGTGATGAATAGCAATGCTGAAATGTAAGCCTAATAAACTCTCCCATACACACACATGTCTTTGGTCACGAAGTTTCATCACAGCAATAAAAACCCTAAATAGGGCAGCTCTGTAAAAGTTTGGGGCAAGAACTTGATTTGGGTTCATGAAAGCCTGTGTCCTGCTATGAAGTTCCTTCTGGTGTCAATAGAAGGGGTAGGTTTCAAGACTCATGAGAAGTTAGGAATCCATTGGGGATGTAGCTTAGTTGGTAGAGTGGTAGCATAGCACACAAGACCACCTGGTTGGAGCATCACCAATGCATATCCACATGGCCTGCAATCCCCAAACCCCCAATACTGGGGATAAAAGCATGGAGAACAGAAGATTAAATACATCATCAGTTACATAGTGACATTAAAGCCAGTCTGAGATACATGGGATCCTGTCTAAAGAGAAGGAGAGACAGAAAGAAAGAGAAAAAAAAAAGAAAGGGGGAAAGAAAGAATACATAAACATAAAACTGAAGTGACACTTAAGAAATTCAGTTTATTTAACTTGTAAATATTATCGTGTGTGTGTGTGTGTGTGTGTGTGTGTGTGTATGTGTGTGTGTACGCATCTGTGGGCATGGGTATTAACTTGCTATTTGTGTGAAGGACAATTTCAAGTGTCGATAATCTCCTTCCACTTTGATGGAGACAATGTCTTTTGATCTTATTTGTGGCTGAATAGGCCTGGCTGCCTCCATCTCCTACATTCTCTTAGGAATGCTGGGATTACCGATGTGCACAGCAGCATCCCACTTCATATGGGTTCTAACTCAGGCCCTGACATTTGTACTGCAACCTCTTGCCTACTGAACCATCTCTCCAGTCCCCAACATTTTCAAATACAAACAATAAAACTCTCTTTGTGTGAATGAGGTTTGTTTACACATAAATATGTATGTAAATTTAAGAGAATTGGCAGTGATTGGTTTCATAAAAGAATGATGAAGTTCAGTAGGTGTGTCGTTATTAAAATTAAGGAAGTTGGCCTCTCAGTCACTTGTGTTTTTGTGGGTTGTATCACTAGGAGCTACTTTTATTGGGATCCCCATCAATTACCTTGATGGTAGTGGAGTTATCTCTTTTAGCATTGTTACCTGGTTTGAGACATATGGCATATATGTTTTTTATAATTGTTTTGGGCATCTGTGATCACTGCCCCTTCACCTGCATCAACTTTAGTCTGGCTAACAAATAGTTGGAGAAAAAGGAAAAAATGGTATAGCCTTCCCCATTAAAATGTTCACATCTGGGCAATTTAAAACTCCCAGAATTTTTTTTACCACCTGTCAGACTCAGGGAGAAGTATAGAGATTAATGAGTAAAAGATTTGTAAAATGCTTCCTGAATCTAAAATTCCATAAATATGCTAAATAGTAATAATCCACCCATTGTAAAATTTATGTCATCTCTTCTGCTGTGCACATGAGACAATTTAGATGCATGCTTCTTGTCAATTAAACAATGAGTCTGAAGTAAAATAATGAGTTCCATTCACATCCTATGAAAACTGGAAATAAACTTCTCCCATAAGGTGGCAGGGTTGGGATGCCTGAAGTAAGCAGCTTTGCAAAAAGCTAGAAGGAGTAGCATTTGCCTAGCAGATGGAAAATGAGACTTGGGAACCAGGAAAACTACAGTGTAGTCAGTCCTGACTCATATGCACCTGCTCCATGCCTGGACTCTAAATAAATGTTTCTTCTCATTAGGTACAAGCCAATAGAGAAGCTATGCGGGTTTGTGGGCCAGCCCAATAGCTCTTCCACTTAATCTGTGAAATATGCCTCTTGGTATTTTAGAGCTAAAGTTCAATCCGTGGTTTTGCTTATAGGCAAGGAAGAAAAATCTTCATAGTTACTCTAATAAATTATTCATTCTTCCAATAGCATGGGTTTGGTTTCTAAGCATCCTTAATGCCAGCTATTATTTTAATATCCTGAAGATAATTGCCTTGTTCCCAGTGGATTGAGTGATACGTTAACATAACATTTTTCTCTTAGCTTGTTTTTAATGATGAAGTGTGTGACTGTTTGCTGGTGTGGCATAATGAAGCCTGTTTCTTGGGTGCTCACTTGAGGTGTAAATACTGATGAGATTCATCTTTTCTGATTTATGAGCAACCCAAGACTCTTCCCCAGCAGCCTGGGCTGTGAGTGAAACTGTGACATCCAAAGTACTTTCCTCAATATCATCCTCTTTGGGTGGCCTTTGTTTTTCAAGTCCTTCACTCAGGTTCCTCAGCTCGACAACTGCTAAGATCCAGCCCTGCACCCCAGGCCTTTCCCTCTGCTACCCTCCTTAGATATGTCTCTTAAATATGCTGTGCCTTGTATGGGATTCCAGCAGCCTGGGGTGAGTAAGAGCTCAGGAAGGAACAAAAGACTCCATGTTTCTGGGGCAGCCATGACACGCACAGCATGGCGCCGCATCATCTCACTAAACATCTGCAACAGCCTCCAGACTTCTAGACAACTATTTTTTCTACAGATAAGTCATAGTGCTTGGATACGACACAGTCACCAATGGAGCTTTCAACCAATTAAAATCAAATTAAAACAAACATAAAAGCCTTAGGTTGCCCACACCTATTCTAGATTATAACACTAGAACATTCTGCTGTCAAGGTCCATTTACAAATTTATTTCACCGCCCTCAGCAGTATATTTACTTTCATTAAAAAAGAAATTGAGGGGCTGGAGAGATGGCTCAGCGGTTAAGAGCACCGTCTGCTCTTCCAGAGGACCCGGGTTCGATTCCCAGCACCCACATGGCAGCTGACAGCTGTCTGTAGTTCCAGTTCCAGGCAGGCACCAAGGCAAATAAATAAATAAAATAAAGTTTAAAAAAAAAAAAGAAAGAAAGAAATTGAAACAGATTGGCCTCCAACTCACTATGTAACCAAGGATGACCTTGAACTTCTTATCTATCTGCCTATACTTCTCCTGTGCTGGGATTAAAGGTGTGTACCGTGGCATCCAGTTTCACGCCAGACTTGGAATGGAACCTTGGTTTCCTTAATTCTAGGGAAGCATTCTACCAACTGAGGTATAACTCCAGATTTTCAATTGCTATTTTATTCATCAAGCAGCCTTTTAATCCCTATCATAGCTTATCAATTCTTTTTTAATTAATTCAATTTAATTTATTCAATGTGCATGATGGTTTTTTTCATGTATGTGTATGCACCACACATGTGCTTGGCACCCTCAGAGTTCATAAGATGGTGTCAGATCCTCTGGAACTGGAGGTACAAACAGTTGTGAGCCATTGTATAGCTGTTGGTAATTGAACCCTAGTCTTCTGGAAGAGTACCAAGTGCTCTTTGGTAGTTTTAATGCAATTGGCTCCCATAAACTCATTGGGAGTGATGCACTTAGAGATGCGGCTTTGTTGCAGTGGGCATGGCTTGTTGGAGGAAGTGTGTTCCTGCAGAGGTGGGCTTTGAGATCTCTGATATGCTTAAGCCACTTCACCTCCAGTTGCCTTTGGATCAAGATGTAAAGACTCTCAGTTCCTGCTCCAGCATCATGTCTGCCTGTACACCACCATGTTACACCAGGATGGTAATGGATTGAACCTAGGAAAATGTAAGCCACCCCAATTAAATGATTTTCCTCTGGAAGAGTTGCCATGGTCATGGTGTCTCTTCACAGCAATAGAAAACCTGACTAATCATGCTCTTAACCAATGAGACGCCTCTCCCGTTCCCACTTGGTAATTCTCAAATGCTGGGGATTGATAAATAGGAAACTTACATTGCTGAGCACATTAACACTAGTATGATGGATTTGAGCTATTTTCCAAGATTGGCTGATGTCTTGAATTCCAAAATGTTGACAGTCCATGTTTAAGGACAAACATAATTTTTCTTCTCCTAACTAATAAAACAATTCTTTCTAGATCATTAGCTCCATAAACAAACAAATCTTAAACTATAGAGAACTTCACAGCCATACGGAAGGCTTCTGAAAATTCTAGATTGCTCAAATTGATGCTGCACTGCTCTGAATTAATAGGATAGGGATGGCCCTTAGATAATTGCCTCTTTCGCAAACTCCTTTACTGACCTCTCAATCAAGTGGCTGATGATCTCACCCCAGAGTCCTCTGATGAATTTAATATGCTTTTAACTTCTCCAGTTTACTCCTAAAAAGGCTATTTTATATAAAAAATTGCATAAAAAGGAATTCAATATATTTTAATCTAGCAAATAGCAAAGATAATCAAATTGATTTATTAATTGTAACAAGTATGTTTCCCTATGGCAAAAGTTATTAAAACCTGTATGAGTGTGTGTGTGTGTGTGTGTGTGTGTGTGTGTGTAGGTGCTTCATAGAACACACACATATATATGTGTGCTGGTTAATTTTAACTGCCAACTTGACATAGCCTAGGGTCACCTGGGAAGAGCCCAAATGAGGAATTAGCTAGATCATATTAGCCTGTGGGTCTGTATTTGGAGCATTATCTTGATTCTTAACTGATGTTGGAAGGATCCAACTCATTGGAAGTGATACTATGGCATATGCTTGTCCAAGGACTATATTACAGTAAAAAATTAACTGAAAATCAAGCAAGGATGCAGTCATCTCTCTTTGCTCTTGATGTAATAGCTGTTTGAGTTCATGACTTAGCATCTCTGAAATGATGGAGTGTAATCCAGAATTGTAAGCCAACTAGACCTTCTCCTCTTCTTTATTGCTTTTTTATTTTATCACAGCAACAGGAACTAAACTAGGAAATGATATTATAAAGTCACAATATAGCCACAGGGTGACAGACCCAAATGAAAAACATTTACAAAATTTCTTTTTTTGCAGAAACACACACACCCATTAGCAGTAAGAGTTGAGCATGAAGATCACTAAGCGAGCAGTGAATTCTCTCAGCCTCCAGATGCATCCATTCCATATAATAAAGAGATAAACATTCATGAAACACACAAGAATGAACCTGCAGATCCAGTAAAAGATTCTCACTTGAAGTTCAACATCCAGGGCACAGCAGTGGGGCCACAGTATATCTGAGTCTTCTGCAATATCTATTTGCTAATTCTGGCAACTTGGCAAAGTGAACATTGGCATTGAATGTCAAACATATCCAGAACCAAGGGGTGCTCAGTACTTACTTCAGAAGCTGGTAATTGCCTCTGGCATGCTTCTGAGAAAACCACACAGTCTGTGATCCACTGTGGGCTCTATGTTGTTGAAGCTCTCCGGGACAGGGGCTCATCCACAGGAGTGGGCAACTGAGCCAGAACTACAGCTTGTGGGTAGCTAACCCACGAGATGATTTAAGAAAGATTTTGAAATGGGTCTGTAGGAACAGGATTGAGCTGGATCAAGGATAGGGAATATCTAAAGCTTTGGAAGGGAGAATCATACTCTCAGACCTCCAGGGTAGTATCACCTGCAGAATATGCAGAAATGACCATGGACTGATTAAACAAGCAAACAAGGGCCAGATGGTTGATGGCAGCATTGCCTACAGAGAATGCAAAAACTATAGGCAGATTAAATAAACAAAGAAGAGTTTAGAGTACCCATGTTGGAAGCAGCATATGCTCTTGAAAGTGTCAGTTAGTAGAAAAGACAAGATTGAAGGAGAAACTGCAGAGGACCCAGCTTCAGTCACAAGGTCTGGAACCAGCCCCCTTTATTTACATAAAGGGGAAACTTAGACCTGCAGGCCATCATCTCCTGTGCAGTAAACTAAGAATAATCGTGGAAGCTCTGAAAGGGTCATTACTCAATGCCTATTTCTAATTGGTGATAGTTTATGTGATCCAACAGAAACATTGTAGCATATTGTTCACTGGTGTCTATAGCAAACTCAGTAGTTCTATCAAAACTAAACACACACACCATGTGTTTATGTGAGCTGCACAGTGCTTACCAATGCATGAGACTGCAAAAATATTTATTTAATGGTATTCAAAGCTGCCACTGCCTCTATGATTATGAGAGGAGCAGAGTCTCTGCTAGCAGCCATCAGGAAGAACTTTGGAAAGGTGAAGAAAAGGAAAATATGAAAGCTTGAGGGGATGGCGATGGCACACACCTTTAATCTCAGCACTTGGGAGGCTGAGACTGGCAGATATCTATGTTCAAGGCTAGCCTCGTCTACAGAGAGAGTTCCAGAACACCTAGAGCAGTTACACAGAAAACCTTGTCTCAAAAAAAGGAGGGAAGGGAAGGAGGGAGGGAGAGCACGAGTGAGCTAGAACGTGGGGTTCATGCCTGGTATCCAAGCACCCAAACACTCAGGAGGCCAAAGTTGAGAATAGAGAGTTCAAGTCTAGTCCAGGCACCTTAAGATCTCATTCAAAAAATCAGAGCACAGTATACTCAAGTTAGCAAAATAATGTTTGTATACCTGCCTGAGATATTTAAATTAAGTATGTTCAAATTTTGGTCTCTAAGAGAGACTATGACAGCTCACCCAATAATTTACTCTAACCCAAAGTAAACTACATTGTTTTTAAAAACTGATAATGTGTTATTTATTATCACAGATGGCTCATCAGATTTGCTTTATTGTGTCTGATATTTAATTTAATTGACATGCAATTATTGCTCACCCAAGCCTATAACCATTGAGTTTATCAGAGATAATTCCCAAGGCAACCAGGCTTCCGCATCATGCCAACTGTATTGACAATGATGTCTTCAGGGTCACAGTGCTGAGACTCCAATCCCAGGCACCCCTCCCCATAAGCTTCCTGACTCAGACTAGTCACTGTGTGTGCTGGCTTGCTTTCTGTTACTGTGATAAACACCATGACCAAAAGCTGCTTAGAGCAGGAAAGGGTTTATTTGGCTTACACTTCCAGTCCATCATTAAGAAAAGTCAGGGTTAGAATTCAGGCAGGAACCTGAAGCAGAAACTATGGAGGAATGCTACTCGCTGGCTCATGCTTACACAGAACAATATGGCATGTGTGGGGAGAGTGCAACCATCCACAGTAGGCTGGGCCCTGCCACATCAATCAAGACAATACCCACAATGCCTACAGACCAATGTCAAGGTAATTCAGCTGAGGTTCCTTTCCTCTTACCGGGTGACTCTAGGTTATGTCAAGACAATGATAAAAATGACAAGCACTTTCCCAAACCTCCCTTTGGTCTGTCTGTAAGCGAGAAGCCGAGCCATTCCTTACACCCAAGGCTGTGAGCTGTCTTCAGGCAGGTGCTAAGCTAATTGCTGCATACAACTTTGTGACCTCAGCCACAGTAGTGTGGTTGGTGTCTGTCTTCCTCAATATCCCCATAAAGAATCTAGTTGAGGAAAACATCTAACAATGTGGAAGCTATTTATGATCTTCAGCCACATCTTAATATATTGATGTGCATGGCCAGAGCTTCTTGAAGCACTTTCTAAACCATTAGAATGCAGGCATCTATTCCAAAGAGGGTGTGTTTCCTTCTCCTACTCATCTACCTTCAAGTTTTATGTGGGGGAAGGCAAGACACCTCTCTTAAGAGTTTTGGGTTCATGCTGTCTATTAAAGCATCTGGAACTAACTCATAGAAACTAACTTACACAGAAAAAAAAACCCTAAAGATCAATTTAAAGTAACTTATAGCTTATGTATATAGCTTGTGCTAAGCACCTCCAGAGCATCTCCTACATTTCAAAGATGGTAGACTCTCAAGATTGGCAAGATGGCTCCTCAGGTAAAAATCACTTCCAGTAAACCTAAGCAACTAAATGTGACCTGAGTGTGATCCCCAGAACACATGGAAAGGTAGAAGGATCCACACATTTACCTCTGACCCCCACACATCTGCCATCTATACATATATATGTGTGTGTATGGTGTGTATATTATTGTATACTAAATATACAATATGCTTACTGTATATTTTGTGGTTGTATTTGAATATGATGTAAATAAATTATATATTTATAATTATATAATATAATTTAAATTTTTAATTTTAAAAATGAGAAACTCAATTTGAGTAAATTTATTGCATGACAAAGATTAATGTGTTTTAAGACAAGCATTAATAAGAATCTGCCACAAACATAATTTTACTGAAAATACTTTTATGCAATATATTCTGATCATGGTTTCTCCTCCCTCTTTTTCTCCATGATCCACCTCATCTCCCCGCCCTTCCAACTCCATGATTTCCTTCTCTCTCTCTTAAAAAAACAAACAGGGAAATAAAACCAAATAAAAGAAACAAAGAGCACAAAAAACTCATACACACACGTAAACACACCTTAAAAATTCAAAATTGGGGGCTAGAGAGATGTCTCCACTGTTAAGAGCACTGGCTGCTCTTCCAGAGAACCTAGGTTCAACTCCCAGCACCCAAATGACAGCTCACTACTGTCTGTAATTCCAGTTTCAGGAGACTTGACATCCTCACACAGACATACATACAGGCAAAACACCAACGCACATAAAATAAAAATAAAGTATTAAAAAAAACTCAAAACTGAGGGCTAGAGAGATGGCTCAGTGGTTAAGATCAGAGACTGCTCTTCCAGAGGACCTGAGTTCAATTCCCAGCAACCACATGCCAGCTGACAACTGTCTGTAATTCCAAGATCTGACACCCTTACACAGTTATGCATGCAGCAAAAACACATAAAATAAAAATAAATATTTAAAAAAACATCAAAACTGGAAACCATAATATACAAGAAAAAATACCTGTAAAGTAAAAAGAAAAAGAATGACCAAACAAAGCAATGTGATAGAAAGAAAAAAAAAATCTTCAAGTTTCTTTTGTGTTGGTCATCTACTGCTGGGCATGGAGCCTGCTCTAAAGAGTGGTTTACATACTCAGTGAGACTCCCTTGGAGAAAATTAATTTCTCCTTTGTGAGCAGTTGTCATTTAGAGATAGCTTCATCGTTAGTGATGGGACTCTTGTCTAGTTCCCCAACTCAATGCTGGGACATCATCTGATTTAGTTCTGTCCAGGCCCCGTGCACTCTGCCACAATGCCTATGAGTTCATATGTATATGTCCTGTTGTATCTGGAAGAGACTGTTTTCTTGGTGTCTTCCAACCCCGATGGATCCTACAATCATTCTTTGGCATAAGTCCCTGTGAGAGCTCATACCGTGACTCAGTTTCCCACACTGATGCAAGAGTCTTATCTGACTCCCAGAGTAAAAGAGTCACAGTGATTCAGCTATTCTAGAGTTCTAATAAGTTCAACTTGCTCCTTCCTTTAGCCTTGGCAGTCTGGGACTAGTCTGACTAACCTCTGAGAAAGAATGTATTATCTTGCTGCTCGAGCTAGCAGAAGGCACATGATGTCATAGTAAAGCCACAAGGTGCCGAATTCAAGGGTGACACAGGGTTTCTCAAGATAGTATTTGAATGCTTGTACTGTGCTTTGCTGTAAACTCTGACTTGAAAATGCATATAAGTGCTTTCAGATATAAATTCAGTGTCTTTGTGGTTTCAAACTATGAGTCCCTCTTTATTTCTTTCCTATCTCCTCTTAGCTTCTTTAGCTGTGTTCCTGCCCCTAGCAACCCCAATGACTCGTCAGCTGGATCCAACAGTTCCCTAACCCTGAAGAGATGAATTTGAGGCATTAAGTCTGAGGATGCCTGGAAACAGCAGCATCTATCCTTTTCGACTGAGGAGTTGGCTAGGTGAGAAGTGGCTGTAGCTTATTTCTCTGTCTTTCTGATATTTCAGCTTTTCCCCAAAATCTGGCTTCAGATTCTTATTAATAATACCAGCTATAATCCATGCAATGCTTGGCTGTGAATCTCTGAATCTTTTATCAGTTTTTGGATAAAGGCTCTCTGATGACAATTAGGGCAGTCACCACTATGATTAGAGGAGATTGCCAGTTCAGGTACCCTCTCCACTATTGCTAGGGGTCTTAGCTGGGGTCATTCTTGTGGCTTTCTGGGAGTTTCCTGGACACTGGGTTTCTCCCTAACTCCAAAATGACTCACCATCAAGATGTCTCTTTTACTACCCCATCCATTCCACCCAAGCCCCCTCCCTTACCCAGTCCATTCCCTCAAATTCCATCTTCTCATCCTCCCACCCTCCATTTACCTGGGAAATCTCTCTTATTTCCCCTTCTCAGGGAATTTTATGCATGGTGGGTGAACAAGTGTCTCTGTCTTAAGATACAGGTGTAGCTAGATCTTAAGGTAGATCTATTTCCAGTTTGCTGAGAAATCATCATAGATTTTCATAGTGGCTATACTACTTTGCACTCATGCCAACAATGGAAGAATCCTTATTCCACATCCTCACCAGAATGAGCTGTCACTTGTTTTATTAATCTTAGCCATTCTAAAGAATATAAGTAGTTTTAATTTGCATTTTCCTGATTAAAAAAAAAGATGAACATTTTTTAAGTGTTTCTCAGCCATTTGAATTTTCTTTTTAAAGAATTCTCTACTTAGAACTGTACTTCATTTTTAAAATTGAGTTATTTTTACCTAGATTTTTAGTTTTCTATATATTTTGGGTATTATCCCTTTATCAAATGTGTAGTTGATAAAGATATATATTTTTCCATTCTGTAGACTGTCAATTTTTTTCAAATGAAGGTGTCCTTTGCCTTACAGAAGCTTTTCTGTTTCAAGAGGTCCCATTTATATATTGTTAATCTTACCACTAATAATATTCTGTTCAGAAAGTCTTTTCCTGTGCCAATGAGTTAAAGACTATTTCTCACTTGCTCTGCTATCAAGTTTAACATATCTGGGTTTATGTTGAAGTCTTTGAACTATCTGGAGTTGAGTTTAGTGCAGGGTGGTAGATATGGATATATATGCATTCTTCTACATGCAGCCATCCAGTTTGACCAGTAACATTTATTGAAGATTCCATGATATATAAATTCCAGTATATATTCTGGTTTCTTTGTCAAGAATCAGATGTCCATAGGTATGTGGATTTATATGTCTGGGTCTTTAACTAGTTTCCATTGGTTGGTGTGTCTGTTTCTATGCCAGTACCATGGTGTTTTATTACTATAATTGTAGTACAAATTGAGAGTGAGGATGTTAATAGGTAACAAGTCTTTCTCTGTACAACCAGCTCCCAAATAATAACACAGAGATTTGTTATTAATTATGAAAGCTTAGGCTTGTCACATTTACTCTTATAACTTAAATTAACACATTTATTTCAATCTACATTCTATTGCATAGCTTATTACATCATTTTCAGTACTGTTCATGCTGCTTCCTCTGCATCTGGCTGGTGACTCCACCTTCTTATTCCCAGGTTCTCTCTCTGCCCTGAAGTCCTGCCTATATCTCCTAGCTATTGCCTGGGCATTCACCTTTTTTATTACACCAATCACAGCAATACATTTTCACACAGTGTTTAAATATCCTAAAACAGATATACTTCCA
Organism: Sigmodon hispidus; assembly: GCA_004025045.1. NCBI lineage: Eukaryota > Metazoa > Chordata > Mammalia > Rodentia > Cricetidae > Sigmodon > Sigmodon hispidus. The sequence continues at coordinate 41,307 of PVIH01005356.1, forward strand.
GCAATTCTTTATTTTCCAGGATTGTCTTAACTATCTCATTTTTGGTTTTTGTGGGTTGTTAGTATGAAGCTGAAAATTGTCCTTTTAATTCCTGTGAAAAATTGTGTTGGAATATGTGTGAAAGGTTGTGTGGGATCTGTAGATTGCTTTTGATTGAATGACCATTTTCATATTAATTCATGAGCATAGAAAATCTTTTCCTCTTTTGATATCTTCTTCAATATTTTTTTCAATGACTTAAAACTTTTATTATAAAAGTCTTTTATTTTCTTAGAGTTACCTCAATATATATTTTGAGGTTATCATGAAAGGTATTATTTCCCTTATTTCAGCCTGTTGGTCAGTTGTATGTAGAAGGGCTACTTACTTTGTTGATTTTGTATTGTGCCACTTTGTTGAAAGTAGCTACAGAAGTTTCTGGTGAAGTTCTTAAGGTCTTCTATGTATAAAATCCTTGCCTTCTTGTACTCCCTTGGTGTCCTCCAGATGTCTTATTGCTCTGGCTATGACTTCAATTATTATATTGAATAGGTTTGGAAAAAGTGGACGACCTTGTCTTGTTCCTGATTTTAGTGGAAATGCTTTGAGTTTCTCTCTGTTTGGGTTGATATTGACTGTCAGCTTGCTATAATTCATCTTATTATATTGAGGTGTGTTCCTCATATCCCCAGTTTCTCCAGTACATTTATCATGAAATGATACTGGATTTTATCAAAGGCTTTTTCTGAATCAAAGGAGATGCTCATGTGTTTTTTTGTCTTTCAGCCTGTTGTTTATGTGGTAGATTACACTTACCAATTCACATATGTTGAACCATCCCTGCATCTCTGGGATGACGCCTACTTGATCATGGTGGATGATCTTTCTTTAATGTATTCTTAGATTCAATTTGTAGGTATTTTACTGAAATATTTTGCACCTATAATCATAAGGAAAATTGGACTATAATTTCTTCCTTTGTTGGTTCCTTTTTTAATAGTTTAAGTATCTGAATAATTGTAGCCTTATATAAAGAAGTAGACAATGTACCCTCTGTTTCTATATTGTGGAATAATTTGAGGAATATTGGTATTAATAAACCAAACATGCCCAAGCGGCAAACCACAACCACTGAACAGCTTGGGATCAGATACACCCTGGACTGACCCTTCGAACCCCACTCCAACTATAGGAATACCAGACTCACTCTTGAGGGAGGGGGGACAAAACTGGATTTGGCCAGGAGTGGAGACTGATCCAAGCATTATTGGGTCAGTGGGACCATAGGACTGTCTGCTCCCTGCCCAGGGAAGGGATGGGGATTTGCAGAGAAGAGAAATGTCAAGAGGTGGTGGGAGGGGGAAGGGACCTTGAATAAGGAAATACAGGGATGGGAAAAAATAAAATTTCAGAGGGAAATCTGAACACATAGTAAATATATGTATAGCAATCTTATTTGCATTACCACCCTTGATAAGCCATGCTTATGATACTTATCCTCTTCATAGTTATTGTTAACTTTTCCTCATTTTAAATTCATGTTACTGTTTTTTTGTTAAATACAAAATAAAAAAAATATTCTTTGGAACTATAGGTCTGGGTACACTGTGCTTCATTTTCACTAAACTCAAAAAAGTTTATAAGTTCTTTCTTAATATCTGTTTTGGCCCATTGTTTTATTCAGTTAATCAGCTTCTCTGAGTTTGTAAACTTTCTATTATTTCTGTTCTTGCTAATACCCAGCTTTAATCGATGATGGTCTAATAGGATTCAGGGTGCTGTTCCCATTTTCTCTTATCTGTTATCTTTTATCTGTTATCGGTTGAGACTTGCTTTGTGTCCAAGTCAATTTTGGGGATAGTTCCATGAGATGCTAAGAAGAAAGTATATGTTTATGTTTGGATAAGATGTTCTGTAAATATCTGTTAGGTTTGTTTAATACATAATTTAGCTCTAGCCTTTCTCTGTCTAGCTTGTGTCTAGAATTACCTGTCTTTTTGTAAGAGTTGGGTATTGAAGTTTCCTACTATCACTGTGTGAGGGTCAATATGTGACTTTATCTGTAGCAATGTTTGTTTTATTAACTTAGGCACCCTTGTGTTTGGTGTGTATATGTTTAGAAGTGTACCCTCTTGGTGGAATTCTCCTCTGATGACTATGCAGTATTGCATGAAATCCATTTAGCATTATAATAAAAACTCGAAGCCAGACATTAGAGAAAAGTGGAAATATTAGAGAGATGGGGAGCAAACCATAACCAAGTCTCTCTCAGCCAATTCTCCAGTCCTGCTTTCCCAAAGCTTCTCACTCCAAGCTTCTCTATCCTCAGTCTTGCTATCTTACTTCCTGGTTCAACTTTCCTAGACTTAGGATTAAAGGTGTGTGCCACAGCCACCTGGCTCTATCAGGCCTTGAACTCACAGAGATCCATGGATCTCTGACTTCCAAGTGATAAGATGAAAGGTGTAGGACACTACTCCTTGACCTTCATGCCTTGGTTCTGTGGATGGATCTGTCCTTTTATATTCCAGACTATTTTATTAAATGCACAATATATCACCACAATGTAGTATCTGTCCCTATCCCTTGTTGGATATCAAAATGGCTATGACTGCTTTCTTCTTGGGTTGATTTGCCTCAAATACTTCTTTCATCCTTTTATTCTGGGGTTGGGTTTATTATCTTTCATGGTAAATTGTATTTCTTAGCTACAGCAGAAAGGTGTATCTTATTTTCTAATCTAATCTGTCAGTCTGTCTTTTTATTGGTGAATTAAGGACATTAATATTGAGAGTTATCAATGAAGGGTGTTTGTTTATTTCCATTATTTTGCTATGGTGGTGTAAGGTTTTCCCTCTCTTTTGACTTACAAGTGTGAAATTATTTCTTTTCTTGAGTGTGATTAACCTCTTCAGGTTGAAGATTTTCTGCTACCATCTTCCATAGAGCTAGATTCATAGATAGATACTGCTTAAATTTGGTTTTATTATGGAATAGTTTTCCTTCTATGACTATTAGAAATGATAGTTTTGTGGGGTATAGTAGTCTAGGTTGGCATCTGTAGTCTTTTAGAGTTTAAAAGGCTTCATGTTATAGCAGGCCTGGTCTTCTTTGAGGTCTTTGAATTATCTTTTTCCTCTCATGGAATATTCTTGATCTAGATCCAGAATAACCTTATTATAAGTCACCTTCTCAGAGAACTCTCTACTGACTATCCAATCCCACTCATTTGCTTTTCTGTTTCTGTTTGTGCTTTTTGATAGCCTCTGGAGACTTAGCACACACTTGTCACTTCTAGTCTGCCACATATATTATCATTTGATTGATTTTTACCCTCCTCTCTACTGAACCAGAAGTTCCCTGGAGCTAAAGATCACACTGGTAAGCTTCCTTTTTGTCTTCCCAGAATGCCTTACAGGACCAAACATCTAATACCTACCCAACAAATATAGACCAGTCAATTGAATGAGAAAATCTAAGGTCAGAAGGTCTTATGGGGTTAATGAACTGCAAAGTATTTTTTTTTAATTTGGGGGGGTCAGATTTGCCTTTTGGAGTTGGATTAAAACTTTGAATTTCTCTCCTATTAAAAGTTGAAGTACACAGTTTTTATAATAAAATTTTAAAGGGTCCATGGAGCTTAGGTTAAGAATTAAATATTAAGAACATATAATTGTACTTGGGAATGAAATATCACAAAAATTAATTACTATAAGTAGCAGTATTTTAATGTTTATGTGCTGATGGTAATCAATTATACGTTCATTGCCTCTGGAATATTTTGCAACCCTCCGTAGGGGAAAAGGAACTATCTATAAATGTTATATATTTTATTCATATTCAGGAAAGGATTTAAGGCCTGCAGAGAAAGACTAATAAAAACACATACTGCAGTATAATATAAAATATATTCCAAATAGGTAAAAAAAAAAATGAGTCTAAGAAAAAAGTAAGGCTAAGAATACAAGATAGGACCAGGGGAGAGATTCATATTCAAAATTTATGACAAGAAATTCAACACTCTTGCTGGAAGATGGTAACAAATTTTATTCTCAGGTTTTTAGCCGCCAATGTAGAGGAGAAAAAAAAACCAGCTATGCCTTACAGAGGGTCGTATTTTATATATGCGTCTGCATGAATACATGTATGTGTAATTTAATAGAAAATGCTTAAAGAAGGGACCTGTATGCCATGCTAAAAAGTAAGAAAGTAATATTTCAAATCTTTTTGGGCATACTTTCTGCTCCTGAGCCTACAACAAAACAGAAAGACGCTGTGAATGGCTAGGATTTGAGGGATTTGTAATTAGCAGTTCACAATTTTCTGTGGTTTTGTCAGCAGTAGATATTTGGAAAGAGTCTTCACTATGCTAATGGAGCCAGATATCTGGTGTTCCCAAACAACCAAGAGTCACCACATCTCTATTTGCTACTTCCCCATCTTGTAGAATTTTCATTTGTTTTGTGTGTGTGTGTGTGTGTGTGTGTGTGTGTGTGTGTGAAGTCAGAAGACAAACCTTTGCTTGTCTCTCTCGCCCCCTAGTGGGATTTGAGGGTCAGACTCAGGTTGCCAAGCCTCCTTGTAAGTGCCACTACACAGAAAGCCTCAATTCCACCTTGGTCTGGATGCAGGTACACTCTATTTAATGAAAGATTTAGGGGCTCTTGCTCCTCTTAAAGAGACACACACACTCAGGACCTCATCAGGACCTTCTCAATCAAGCCTCTATGTGGGAGCTAGTACATTCACCTCTCCTTGGCATTGAGGAGGCATTAAATGGTTTACACCTACAGGCTTATTTTTTTCTTAAGTGGAATGTGTTTCTCCAGACTCCTTTGTCCTAAATTTACACCAGACTGCATTTCTTGTTTCACTGTGGTTTCAACTCCCATAATCCCCAAAGTACACTCAGGACCCATATTTGTCTCCTTTTGCAAAATGTGTCTTTTCCTGGCTCAGAAGGTCTGCATCTTGGATGTAACTAAGCAAAAGCATCTTATGCAACATTTTAGTTTTGCCTTGTTATTGAAACCTTATTCAGTTGCTAGAATGCTGTCACCATATGGAAGTGGAGACAACTATATTACAATTGGTGGCAAGAATGGTGGAAACAAGGAAATAAGAAGACAGCCCCTGCAGAGTGCTCACAATCTAAAGACTTTAGCACTTTGGAAATCTCTCTCTGCCTTTCTCCCCAGCATGTCTCTGACCAGAGATCTCCTCTCTCACCTCAGTGTCTCCAGCCCTGTGTGAGTAATGAAAAAGATTGCCATGCCAGGGCTGGATGGTATGATGCTCAGAACTACCACATCTTACATAATAAAGCTTAGTGTTCCCACATAAGAGAAAATTTTGTTTAAAAAAATCTCTACCTCTACTGCTCTCATTCTGAGTGACAAAGAAAGCTAGGTCTCCTGCCTTAGTTTCTTAGATCCACCCAAAGTTCTTAGTGACCTTCTGTGTCAAAGAACCACATCATCTTTGCATAGTTTAAACTTGAGACTCTTGAGACTTTAAATGAATCTTTCTCACTGAACCTATGTATCTATGTTTAGTTTCTGTAAAACATCTTAGTTGATTATCTACTGCCTGCCAGACACTGGTGAGGGGGAATGAATTGCCTCTAATGTCCCCAGCCTTCACTTAGCCTGTAGTTCAGTGGGGAGAAAATTCAAAGAATGACACAAATTAACATGAAATTGAATTGATTTCAAGTGTGTCATAGGGGTTGGTGGTGATAGAGATATAGCATAGTTTAGAATTCTTGCCTGGCATACAGGAGGCCTGGGTGCTGTTGCTCCCCAACACAACAGAAGCTGGACATGCTGGTATATGACTGTTATCCCAGCACTGTGGAGTTGGAAGCATGTGTGTCAGAAGTTCAAGGCTAACCCCCAATACTTAGTGAGTCTGAGGCTAGCCTAGGATACATAAGACCTTGTCTTGATTAGAAAAGGAAAAGAAAACGAGTGCTTCAGAAAGGAGAGAAGGCCTTGGTACTTGAGATGCAAATGGAACACAAGAATCTCCAGAACCAGAGGGTAGAGAGAGGGCCTGGTGCATTGAGGTTTATAATTTAGGAGGAAAGAGCATGTGCAGTGTAGGAGCATAGAGGGAGGGCTGGACTGCCTGATTCCAGATGTACTCAGGCCATTGCCATGGAAATCTCTATAAGCAGTATCCTGCCATGATGCTGCGACTAGTGAGCAGGTTGGGGCTTTATGTTCTTTTTTCTTGGTGGTAGAATTATATTTAGTTATGTCTATTTTGTATTCAGAATATATATTTCTAGCTATAATCTGGACTTAGAGTTAGCAAGGGGCAAAAGTTATATAATGCAGTTGAATGTTTTCAGTGACGAGATGATGATAATCGGGCTTGCAGGGGAAGGAGGTGAGGTGGGTGAGTTTTACAAAGTAATTACAGTCAAGGATTTGGGGAAGGTAATGATGAGGTCATCTTCTACAGCAGTTATGTGGAGACAATGAGGAAGTTCAGATATCAGAGGTGAGTGTTGACTACAAGGATGGGTGTGTTGATGACATCACAGATCACCGCAAGATGACACAGGATTGTAGTATGGGTGTGTAGTTTGATAAAGATGACAGGATTTGGAGGCAAGATGATGTCACAAGACATCATACACAGACACTGGATTGTATTATAGTCATATTATAGGTGTGGAGTTTGTCAGGGAGGATGAGGGCTTAGATATAAACTTATGAGTCATCTTCCCACTCCTGAGTCTGGTGATGGATATGATTAGAGAGAGATTGTAAAAATGAGTCAACAAGAATTCTAGAACAAAAGTCTTCAGAAGTCAAACCCACAATTGCCCTGTATGGGAGGGTGTCACAATGAAGAAGGAAATAATAGCAGAAGAAATAGAGAGAGATCCAAGAAATGACTGTGTCATAATGGGATGGGAAAAGGGGTTTCTGAGAGGTGGGAGTGGTCAACGTCTTCAAATAAAGAGGGTGGATGGATACACAGGGTTTTGTTGAGTATCGTGACTCATACCCAGTACTTGGAAAACAGAACAAATTGATTCAGCCAAAGAAAGAAAGGAGAAAAAAAACAGAGAGAGGAAACAGAGAATTAATGAATGAATGAATGAGAAAAAAGAGAAAAGAAAGAACAACACTTTATATTGAGAAACTTTGGAGTCATTTATTTTTTTCCTCTTGAGTGCAAGTAGAGAACACTGACCAGTATTTTTGAAATAAAAATAATTGTAAAGTAATATGCACCAAAACTATAGCTATAATTCACACAGCCTGTGGTTCTTTTCTGTTTTGTAATATTTTTACCTAATCAGTTTAACATTTATCTTTAAACTGTACTCAAGGAGGAAGCATAATATAAACATGTGGCATGTTGGTGACCATGAGAAAAGGAGAGAAAATGAGTGGTGTGTGAGCAAGGGACAGTGGGAGGTTGTGTGGTCTGAACTGGAAAAAAAAAAATGTAAACTTGGATCCAGGGACCTTGGCACAGCCCCACCTCTTCTGCTATCAGTGACCTATTTGTGCCTAGTGTAAATAAGCCCGGGACTGTCCACAAAGCACTGTTGACGCCTCTCCTGCTGGTTGGTGGGGGAAGGTACCCACAGGCTGACATGTGGAAGAACACATGCTCAGAGACTTCTGTAAGGTGAGTGGCAGTCTGTGTTCCCTCCCTGCTCCTGATGCAACTCAGACATTTGAACCCTCCCAGAGAGAAGGTACAGGGGAGGTCAGTGTCGAAGCACGGTGACCAGGTGCTAACACGGATGTTAAAGTGAGTCAAAAAGGAGCTGATGGGAGGTAAGAGAACGAGGTGAACCTTGCTGGTTCTGTCTGTGCTTGGGATATGGGGTGAAGGTGAGAGGTTGGGAACAGACAGCTGGACAGATACATGGGAAGGGATGCGTTTAGTAAGTCAACAGTGTGCTGTCTGACGCTTGCTAACACTTATGGACAGGAAACAGGGGGCCATTTTTTTGTTCCTCGTGGGAAACCCAGCATAAACGTCTTGGGCCGTAGGATATATTTACATGATAATCTCAAATGTGTGTTGTGATTTACTAAATCCACCACTTTTCCCCATATGTACACTTTTTCTTTTTTGCTATTGTTGTTTGTTTTGGAGACAGGGTTTCTCTGTGTAGTTCTGGCTATCCTGGAACTCACTATGTAGACCACGATGGCCTCGAACCCTGGAGATCTGCCTGCCTCTGCCTCCCAAGTGCTGGAATTAAAGGAGTGCATCACCACCACCCAGGGCCATATGTGTGCTTTTAACTTGACTTTTATGTAAGGATCAAAACAATTTGTATTCAGAACAAAGAAAAATAAGATACTATGCCCCCCATAAAAGTATTTATTTTGCTTTTTTTATCCTCTCTCTTTTTATTCGTTTTTGACTAACCAACTTGAACAGTCTTACTGTTACCATTTAAGAATCAGAATGTATTTTCTAAAGAGTATCCTGACCTACATCTTTATACTCTTCCATGGTGCTTCTGACAATCAAGGAATCATCTATACTATACCGTGCCCACAGTACTTAAGCAAACTATGACCTCAATGTAGGTTAGAAATGTAAATCAATCGGGTGTCTCCAGTTAAACTTCTTGAGAGCAAGGGCTTTCCTAGGTTAGGACCATCCTAAATAAAACAAGAGATCATAAATACTATTTTCATAGTAAAATGCTTAGAGTGTTCTTGGTTTGCTGAGAAGGACTTGTCTAAGGATGTAAGAAGATGCAAAAAGGAAGTGATAATGAATCTGGGTGGGTGGAGGTCAAAATATCAGAAAAAAGAATGATACAACATAGGTTGAGAAAAAAGGAACCGACCTTTCCAGGAGGTAGTAGCAGCATAGGGATTTAAAGTCAGTGACACCACAGAGGTCCTGAGTAAAGTGATTTATTTGTGTTGATCTCAGCTCTTGGGGGGGCTCTATTGAATGAGTGCTTTGGACTTGATTCTGTGTGGGGAAGAGAGTATGTTGGGAAGGATTAGAATTCTCAAGCAGAAGAATTTTGAAACATAGGAAGAACATCCAGATCACATAGAAAACTGAGAAACTGCAGAGCTTGGGAACTAGAAGGGAGATGGTAGATGTGGCTGAGCTCTGACAATGACCTTGGACATATAATGGAAATTCCAACCTTTATGTACAAGGTGGTCATTCTTCGGTTTGATTAGTAGAAAATAAAGAGGTGCCACGCTGGAATACAGAATAAAGCCAGAGAAAATGATAATTCCACTAATATTAGGTGTAGAAAGAAAGGTAAATTCAGAAGAGAGTGAAGATTGGGGGTCTGGCCTCAGGAAAGGTATCAATGTTTCTCCATATGAATGAAATTGCTGTCAGGTGGAAAGCCCCATCAACAGCCCATGCGCGAGGGAAGGGAATGGGAAAAGCCAGACAATGGAAATTAGATGCTTGAGTTTCCATGGGAGCCAAGACAAACATATGGGCCTGTGGGAGAGACCTCCCCTGGTATTCCTGTCTTTAATTTGACCATCTCATGAGTTCTTTACCCTTCCTCCACCCCTTTGGACCAGCCTCGGTGAAGTGGCCCAGCGCCTGTCAGTGCCGTCTCAGAGCCGGGACACTGCCCATCTTCCCAGCTCAATGCCTCATTTATTAATGAGAATTGACTGACCTAGAGTCCTCAATGGTGTCTCCTCAGTACTGAAAAGGGATCTCATAAAGGGAGTGGTCGCAGGCCTGAAGAGAGAGCTCAGTCTGTAACAGAGGAAGCACAAACAAAAAAATCCATATGGCCCACTGTCCAGCCATTCAGCCAAGCCTTCCTGGTAAACCCCTGTGTCATAGAAACACAGCCCTGAGGAACCACAGCCAAAGCTATCATCTGGCCTCCATCCATATGCATCACATACACACACACACACACACACACAGCCTTTTATAGAAATAATCATTGCCTCCATGAAAAAGTGCTATTTTATCTTTCAATTTTCACAGTTCTTCCTACTTCTAAATAGTCCATTTTATCTCAATGTCCCTGTACTGTTGCACATGAAAAAAAAATCCCTAGGAATTTCATGCCAAAAGAATAAAATGCTTGCTTTTTCTAGCAAATGAGATAAAGTGACATGATTTCTTCTGAAGGATATTAAAAATTTATGCTTTCCTTTTCCCTAAAGTACCAAGGAATTCAAATATAAATTCTACTTTTAGCTACCTTGACTGTTGCCCAGTGTGTGTATGTGTGTGTGTGTGTGTGTAATTGTAGATGTGTGTGAATATATGTATATATGTGTAAATGTGTATATGCATGTGTGTATATGTGTGCATATATGTGTGTGTGCCTGTTCTCTGTTATATTTTCAATAATTGTTTTTATTTTTACTCATATCTAATTAATTCTATTTTGGAAACCACATCAGATCCTTAAGGTAAAGTGTCGGTACAAACACTCTAAATATCTATTAAAAGAAAACTGTGGTCAGTTGACTCTAATAGTTTATTTTAGCCTGGTTTTATCGCCAGCACTACACAAGAAAAAGGGAAAGGAAAAAAGGTTCAATGTCCTGACATCATCCTGGGCTGAATATGTCCAGAAGATTCTATCTTTCCACATAAACAAGTTATATTACAACCAGAGAAAAGAAGGTAACAAAGCAAAGCCACCTGAATGGCACTTGTCTACAGGATCATGTTTTGGCAATGCTCGGTCTTTGATTGCCTGGAGGGCTAGTGACTGTGACTGGCTAGAACTGCAGAGACACTCTTAGGTTTGCTTGGGGTCTGTTTGTATGTCAACTAGCAGTACAGGTCACTATAGCAGGCCATGCCTTGGCCCAGCCATGCAAAGACAGAGGCTAACTAGTTTAATTCAATCTTAGTTCGGTGCAGCAACCCTGTAGTACTGTCTACTCCCACCGAGTAGCTGAGGGCATCTTTTCCACCCAAAAGTGAGGGAGCTGAGATTCAGGGTGTTTAAGCACTAACAACACTTGTAAGGGAGCAGGGATAGAACTCGGCTGGCACAGACTGGCTTAGCACATACAAAGCCCTGGCTTCCCTCCCCACCACCGTATAAAAGCAGGCATGTTGTTGATGCTTGCCTGTAATTCTAAACTGGGGTTGTAGAGACATGTGGATCCAAACACTCAACGTCATCCTCAGCTATATAGCAAGTATTGAGTCCCCTGCTCCACACACACACATCAAGCTACACGATTTAAAAAGTAAAATCATTTGAGTAGGATTCCTTCTGGTATCCTCTTTCCAAAGGAGATTCCCTTCGCTCCAACTTTTACCCCCCCCTTGCTCTAACTCTTTGGGGGACTTCTAAATGGCCGAGTGGTTCTCACCCTGATGAAGAATAATCACTGACATATGGAACTGATATCTTTTCCACAGTTTTCTCCTCCTGATTATGTGTCTCATACTTCTATCTCCATCCCGGGGTTTGCAACAAAGAGGCTTCTAGAAGCATGCCCTTCACCAGGCTGTCTTCAGTAATGAAAATAAAATTGAAGCTTATTCTTCTCTCTGGCATGGTAAGTACTAATTTGAGTAACTGAATTAGCTCTGCATTCCACAGTATTTAACAAAAAGGAAAAAAAAAGCAGAAATGTTGCTTTGCGTAAAGATGGCACGCAATATGAATAACACCCAGATTTGTCTTCAGGGTGTTTGCATTTAAAAAGAAAAGAGGAATGTTCCATTTTTAAACATTACATTGTGGGTTTTATAAATTCTACTTGAACATGTTTTCTCTGATCTAGAATTTGAGTCACTTTGACCTACATAGGAGTTGGGATCATGAAACTAACATGAGTCTTCTTTGCATATTTTATACACGAGTAGAGTTTTGTGCATAAAACTGACATGTGGTCTCTGAAAAGTCATGACCACATGACAAGGAAGATTTAGAAATGGACAGATTGCTGTTCAGTAGCATTGTCTTTCTTCCCAGATGCCATAGGTTGGTGTATTCACCCCTTTCGGTCTCAGCACTGGCTGTCTTTAACTGGAAAAATGCATGATCACTCTGCAACTGATTAATTTTGCCCAAATGGGAGAAATTAACTTTGAAGAAAGGGTAATGTTGGGGGGTTGCTTTTTGGTTTGGGTTTTTTTTTTCTCCAGAGTGACTCTGCTTTGTCTACCCACAAAATCATGTGTTAATTTCAGTCCACAATGTGTTTTTTTTTATTTCTATATTTAATGTTCTAATCATAGTCTTAAAAAGATCCTTCTGTGTGTAACTGTGAATATTGTAAACATTTCACTTATTCCAGGCCTGGGAAAGTGGACATACCTGAATGTGTGTGAGGACTGAATTACAGATAACTCTTAAACAAATTTGGCTTTTATTGCCTTTAACTACACAGAGTAACTTTAACAAAACATTACAAAGTAGAAGTCCTTAAGGGGGCCTTTGCAATAAATCATAGGAACATTCTGTTATTAGCATATAGATTAGATGTATAGAAGAGCGTGGAGAGGGCCAAGGTTTCCCGAAAATGGTTTATTCTGTGTCTAAAAATTGAACATAAGGCTGAAATTACATGTTTAAAACACCGTATCCTACCTACCCATAAATACAGCATTTGCAAATCAAAAGTAAACATAAGTCCAGCCTGTGAACAAATTATCAAAAGGTCTAAAATGTGTCAGGGACCCATAATAACTATATGTCACCACATGTACATAAATAGCTTAAAGCGTAGATGAGGTGTCTGCCCCTGCATCTCTGAGTCTGGGGCTTGCACTAATGAGTCAGAATTCTATTTACACTATTAATTCCCAAAGTAATTGCTTATTTGAAGAAGTTCTGTCTTTAGGGTTTTTGTTAATTAAATCCATTTGCAGTGTATACACACTTTTCAAATTCTCCAGTACTGTTTTTCATAAGCCAGATTCAAATAGGTCCGTGTCATAATGCCTTTTATTAAGGCATTGACCTTTCTGTTTTAAGGATATCTCAGAACAGCTATGTACATAAAATCTACTAAATCAAATTCTCCAGTATTTTAGAAAAGCTAACCTATTAAACGTTATTATGTGAAATGTTCTCTTTGTGATAGTGACTATAGTTTTATGCAGAACACATGTCGAATTTCTAATGTTTCAGTGAGCCCCATTTATTTATTTTTTTTTCTGCTTCGACTCTGCAAGTCTATTTTTAACTGTCACTGTGCCTTTCGGATTTCAGGCAAGCTTTTCAGGGTGCACATTTTAAAATATACTTTTATGAATTCTTTGATAATGTATCAAATGTTGAATGTGATTTAAATACATGCTTACAATGTATTTAAATCACATTCAATCCCTCCTTCTCATAACCCCTATCATTTTCCCACTTCATATTTTCTTCTTCATTCTTTTATAGACTATAGATAGGGAAAAGAGATGGAGAGAGGAAGAGAAAGGATGTAGGGGATGAAGTAGCATGGAAAATGGGGGCTTCAGAGGAAAATTTAAAAAGTATAAGAATAGATATTCTTCCTTTTATTTTGAACGAACTCACTGAGTCCACATGTTCTGTCTTTATACAACTGGGTTTGGAGCCGTCCTCAAGAGTGTGGTTGGCCTACTAGGGGCCACACTCATAAAGAAAACTGATTCTCCTTCCCTGAGATACCATCAACTGTGCATAGTTCCTCCATTAGGGTAGGGGGATTCATGAGCCCCTCCCACTCCATGCTGGAATGCTGACTGGCTTGATCTTGTCCAAGTCTTGTGTAGACAACCTCAGCTGCTGTGAGCTCATGATTGTTGACGTCAGTTGCATTTGCCCTGTTGTAACAGGGCTCCAGACCTTAGCACAACTGACTCCATGATGGAAGTACCATTCAAGCTGTAAAAGTCGGCATGGACATAGTAACACCTTCCTAAATTAAAACAAAGACTTCATCCATCAAATTCCATAGATCTGAAGAAGTCTTCAAATGTACTAACCTTGCATTTTGGCTTCTGTGGTTCTGGTTCTGGCTAACTGTTTCTGTTAACTGTACTATGTCTACCCAGAACATGGTTTCTGGGCTTAAAAATTGAGAAATTCTTAGAGCTACACTGGGATCTCAAACACGTAATGTAGTCACCTAGCTAACAAAGACTTTTTTATTGGCTTAAACCCATGTGGGAGCAGTCTTCTCTGATGAATACGCCACAACACTGTCATGTCCAAACTGTTCCTCCATGATGGGTGACATTTATAACCTTCCCTTTTTCTCTTTCTTTATGGTTCCTGAAAAGGTGTATTTAAAAGATTAATCTTGTCTACCCAATTGGGGCACCACAAAAACATGAATTTAATTTTAATGCTGAAGAATAAACCATAGTAATTCATAAAGTTGGGGTGTTTGAAAGGGTAGAGTTGCCAAAGAGCTTTCAAATATTTGACTGAGAAATAGAAAATAAATTCTATAATCCATCAGCACAACAGAAATGTTTCTGTCCACCATTCCTGGGAAGCTTACAAAAACTTACTGAAGAGACAAGAGAAGAATTTTTTTAAACATATAAAGTAGCAACCAGGATGGAGGCAGTGTCTGCAAAATGCCCAGGGGCAGCAATCAGTGTGAAAGGCTAGACATCAACAATAGGAAAAACAGATTTGAACCCAGTGTGAAATCATGCCTAAAACTATCCGGAAGCAGTTATGTCCTAGTTCAATGTGTGCCTAGGCATATTACAGTGTACCTAGGTGTATTCCTCTTTGCAAGGAAAACACACAAAACAGAACCTGAACACATTTGAGTTCAAATTTCAACCTAAGTGTATATATAAATCAAAAAGAGTGTGTCACATAAGCTCTCTGTTGCTCTGATGAAATATCCTGACAAAGCAAGTGAAGAAATGGAGATTTGTTTTGGCTTACAGTTCAAGGTACAGTCCATTATGGTAGGATACTCAAGAAAGACGCAACATGAAGCCTCTGGCCACATTGCATTCACAATCAGGAAACAAAGAGAGATGGATGCAAGTTCTTATTCAGCTTGCTTTCTCTGCTTTATATAGACCTTGACTCCTGGACAAGGAATTAGTGGTTCTTTTCACAATAAAGATAGGTTTTTCTATATCAATTAATAAAATTGAGATAATCTCCCACAGGTATGCCTACAGGCCAATCCCCAGGTAACTCTGGGTCCTGTCAAGTTGACAGTTAACACTAGCCATTAGACAATCCAAATTGGGGAAAAGAAAAAGATGTAAAGAAATGGTACCATAAAATCAGGGAAAGCCTCACAATAGCTTTGCCCTGGTTAGTCCTAAAGGACCACCTTAACACAGGATTATACTAAACATCTAAAAGGAAAAGAAAGCTTGATATCCTGAACAACTCATGTATCCTGAAAGAAGATAAACTTTATTCAATAACTCTTCTTCATTTAAGCAATGATCTATGTAAAACTTAATACTAATGGTTTCCTAAGAAGATCCAAGTTCCGTTTTTGCTGGAATCATTCCAAGGAAGCATTTTACTCTCACTCAGAAAAAGCACTTGTGTTACCATTTATATAAATTTTTAATATTGAATAAAATATTAGTGTTTAGCTTAATATTGATCCTAAGTGTGATAGTCCTCTATAATGGCACACTAATTGGTTAGAATTAAATCAGACAGATTCAGGAAACTTGAGACTATACCAACTAATACTTGCAATTTCTTTTCATTAGCTTCTAGAATTCCAATTAAAATGGAGTTAATCTATTGAGTAAAAGATTATGGGACAATATAAGTTCTATGTAGTATGTCATATAAGCTACTTCTTTCCTGCTCAGCCATCCTCACTCTGGAATATAGAAATGAAATGAGGGAAAGAAGGAAAAAGGAGAATTTCACCCATGGAATATGAAACTCTGAAGTTCAAATACACTGAGCAATCTATATGCATTGAGATGATATACATACACTGAAACAGTATACATGCATTGAGGTAGTCTATCGAACTAAGGTGGTCTCCTGTATTGGGGTGGTCTACATGCCTTTAGGAAGTATTAATGCGCTGAGATAGTCTATAGTATTGAGGTAGTTTATATGTATTGAGATAGTTTACATGCATTGACATGATTTACTACCTTGATGTGGTCTACATGCATTGAGGAAGTGTACATGCATTGAAGGAATCTATATTCATTGAAGTACTCTATATGCATTAATGCACTGTGCATATATTAAGGTGACCTCCTACATTAAAGCAATCTATATGTACTGAGGTGGTCTTCTGCATTGAAATTATCCACATACTTTAAGTTGGTCTAAGGGCATTGAGTGCTTTATCTTGCCATCATAGTACCTTAGATATCTTCCTTAGACTTCCTGGAGCCTCAGTGTTCGCTTTAGTAATATTAGGTCAATAACATAGCCTCCTAAATTTTCTGAGGAAATAGAACAATTCTTAGTGGGTGAGTATCTTTGGCCCCCAATGATACCTTATAAAGATGAGAATCTCGGCTATTACCAATAGAGAATACACAGAATACCTTAGAAACACAGGACAGGTTCTCATAACAAAGCCTGCTAGACCCAAGAGGTCAAGATAGCAAGGCTTAGAAACACTTGAAGATAAGCATGGAATGAGCATGGGATCTGGCCTAATTACTCCTCATAAAAATATCAGCTCAGGCTGATGTTCCTATTAACCACAATGGAGTTCAGAAGGAAGAAAATCATACACATGGTCCTAAACACTGCAAACAAGGAGACATGTGCTGACCAGCCAAGCAACTGCTTGGAGTGGCCTGTTTCTAGGTGCTGGCCTACTTAATGCTTAACTGTTCTAGAAGGCCTAAGGATAGATGGTATCAAAGTTCACCATCTGTCATGTGATGTCTGTGCTCTCAGAAATTGGAATAAAATAGAAAAAGTCAAAGTAAGCATCTGGTACATTTTAACTTTTGCTACTAATAATGGGTCAAGAGTTCCCTGGTGATCATGCTTTTGTTTTAGAAAACAGACAGGTGTCTGGACAAATGGAGGTCAGTAGAGATAGCTCCTGACTAGTATAAGATCTCATTGACTGCTTTCATGACATATGGCTATTACAATTTCAAACCAAGTTAAATGCAACCCAACCACAAAAAAAGAAGTGTTTGGCTTAATGGTAAGCTATTTTAAATAGAGAAGATTCTTTCTAAACACGAGAATTCGGGGTCTAAGACCTGAGCTTACATTTCAATGTTGGAACCATGAAGCTCTATAACCTTGAATAATTTACATAACTTCTCTGAGTTGTTTCCTTGCCTATTTCCTGAGTACATCATTACCTCATAGGAATGTTGGGAGAATTAAATGAGACATAAAGCATTTGGCAGATGTTAAGCAGTTAATAAATGATAATGGTCATTGATTTCATTTTTTTTTTCTTTGATTCAAAAACAATTCTTCGTGTCTTGCATTGACATGGTGGCTATTGTGACCTCTGGTTGTCATTGTAAAGGATGATTATGATGCTTAGGGACACTTCTTTATGAACTCCCCCCCCCAAAAAAAAAGAAAAGAAATTCAAGCATTTCTTATCTCCATAAATAAAACCTTCAACTCAGACCAGCATAGTGGGGCATGCCATTAGTCCCAGCACTTGGGAGGCAGAGGCAGGCTGAACACATTTCAGGCCAACCTGGTCTACATATTAAGTTTCAAGACAGCCAGAGCTACATAGTGAAACTCTGTTTCAAAAACAAAACAAAGCACTTTCAACTCCTTTCACTCAATTTGAAAAGCATGTGCCAGTCATAGTGGCACACACTTCTAATGACACCATTCAAGAGGCTGAAGCAGGAGAATAATATATTTGAAACCATTTGGAGGAACTTAGGGAGACATTGCTTGTCTCTAAATTTTTTTTAGAAAGAGAAAGTGAGAGAAGAAGAGGTGGAGAACATATATATTAAACATGTAATTTCCCAGTGAGAATTTTTCTAAGAAAAAAGTTGGGTTTCCAAAATTAAAGAATAAATGATGTGCCTCTCTTTATGCCATATTTAATATAGCTGATAATCCCCTTCTTAATTAGCCATGTAATTATAACTCAACAGAAAATTTCCCTGATGAATGTGGTAACCTACTTCAGAGAGAAAATCGGCACCCTGTGGCCGCTGCTATCTCGAACTGTGACACTTTCTCAACCCTAATTTGTTCTTAACCTGAAAAATCTCAGGAGAGATGAGGAGCAAGCTATTCATAATCTAATCATTCCAAAGCCTGGGTATCAGTCAAATTCACCAGTCACGGGTGCCCCCCTCCCATCCTCCATTTCCCATTTCCTTTATTCCTTGGAGAATATTTAATCTTTTTGTGTTCTTACTGCCTATATGTTTTAAGTCTGAAAATAAAAACAAGACTAAGCCATTCCTGTTGACATAAGTTAATCATTTACCAGTTCGTCTTACCTAAACAAGTGTCTCTTATTTCCAGCTTTCCAAAAGCAAAGGCCTGAACAGTAATGTAAAAGACTGCTTCAGTATATTATGGGGCACTTATTTCTACCACAAGATTAAGGGAAGGAATTTTTGTTTTTAAATCTATTCCAGCAATAGATACTTGAAGTTTCCAAACATGAGTGGTGTTTTTATTTCTATTTCTTTGGTTAGTTTTTGGTTGTGTTTTTGTTTGTTTTTATTTTGAGGCAGTCTCCTGTAGCCTAGGCTGGCCTCAAATTTATTCGGTAGTTGAAGATCATCTTGAACTTGTGATCCTTCCTCTACTTCCCCAATGAGCCACACCCAGTTTTAATCAGTTCTCATGACTGAACCCAAGGCTTCTAGAATGCCAGGCAAGCACTCTCTCAGCACAAATGTTTTTGTCTTGGTTTGGTTTGGTTTTTCGTTTTTTTATCATGTGTTTTATCCTTAGCTAAAAATGTGTTCAAACGTAGAACCTGGTTCTTTGGAGAGGCACTGATGTGTTATTGGATTCTCACTCATGACAGGTTCTACACTTTTGTACCATTACAATATATGAATGCATTTTCATCTAATTGCAAAGTCTTATCTTTGGTTAATTTCTGTATCAGACCCACTCAATGTGGACAGGTACATAATTATCCGTGCTAATTAATTTAATTGATATGTTTGCCTCCACCTTTGTCTCTGCGACGTCTTGCCATAATGAGTACTCCTCATGTTGTCATGTGACTCCAAATCCTCCAGCGGTTCCCGAAGTCATGCAGAGTGACAGCTGTGGCCTCCCTGATCTCATTTCCCCCACACATCCACCCCCCTTCTATTTCATTCCAGCCTCTCTAGATCCTTTGGGTCCTGACTGCCTCAGGACCTTTGCACTCTTCTCTACTGGCTCTGAGACTCTGTTCTCCAGGAATCGATCTCACAGTCCTTGCTCCTGCTGTGAACGTTTAGCCTCTGTTCATATGCTGTAGAACTTTGTTATCCACTTTCCTTACACAAGCCCTGTCTCCTCTGCTTTGTCTCTTCACGATTTATCCCTCTCTCTGGTATTTGTCTCTGATAAACTTTATAATTATCTCCCTTTTCCTGTCTCCCTCCATAGTTCATGAACTAAAGATTTCTGCTGGCTTTGCCTGTTGAATCCCCACCGATGCACTCAGTGATAGACACTAGTTATGTGGCTTCTACGTTTATTAACCTTATTTCTCTACCCTCAAAGATTTACCTTGCCTCCTACTGATTTCTTGTCCTAATATTCTGCTTTTGCCATAGTTATATTA
The DNA here is from genome assembly GCA_004025045.1 of Sigmodon hispidus. Taxonomy (NCBI): domain Eukaryota; kingdom Metazoa; phylum Chordata; class Mammalia; order Rodentia; family Cricetidae; genus Sigmodon; species Sigmodon hispidus. The sequence goes on from PVIH01005356.1 coordinate 60,947, forward strand.
TCCTAAGACCCCCACACACAAGTTGCCAAAGTAGCCCTCAGCAGAAAGAATAATGCAAGATGTAGTACAAAACCTGATCTCCAGCTATATTTTACTACAGAGCCGTAGCGACAAAGACAATGTGGTACGGGCATAAAAGCAGACACTTAACAGCTCCACTGGGAAAGTTGTGTTCCCTTCTAGATTTAGGTAGGAAATAGATGGAATGTCCTTCTGCTGGCTTTTACCCCTGTTGAGTTTAACAGGACAAGTTTGTACTCCAGCCATGCTCCTGTCGCTAGTATTTTACCTGTCAAACAAAGACACTGTTACCACCTAAATGATGACCTAGCCAGGACAAACTAGATTGCTGATGAGAACACTTATGAGTGAATCATGATTGGGGCAGATGGGTGGTGGAAACACCAAGTCTATAAATAGTTAAAAGGAAAAAAATAACATAAGGATAGGTTTCCTTTAAAGCTGAGGATATTTTTCCTCCACACATAAAACAAACACTGAGCACTTAAAACCTGATCTAAGAAAATATCTACTTTCCCACAAGAAAGCTGTAAATATAGTTCATGACCAAAGATTATCCACTGCTTATTCTTAATAATGGTACATAATACATTGGGAAGATTAGCAGTGTTTGAGACGTCTCTGGCCAGCTGTTTATCATTTTGCAGCAGAAGCAGACCTTGAAAATATTAAAGATGTATCTAGTGGATTCCAGATTTGCTAAGTCAATCTTCTTGATAATAATAACAAGAAGAAAGAAATTCGGTCTATATTGCTTGTTATCTCTTGTGCCCTCGAGTGGTGTTTGTAGGCATAAGAAAAAAGAAACAGATTTATCTCAGAAATCCTACAACATTTTGAGCAGCTTCACGGGTAGAGAACCTTGATTCACCTCCCTGATGATGCCCCTGCCCTAAAGGTTGGCACTGCAGGTATGTTTAATGCAAATATGCAGAGACCCACCCCACCCCCAATTTCACATCACTCTACCCTAATCTGAAACTTGCAATAAAACAAAGCCCAGAGCGTGTTCATATATCTTCTACCTAATTAAAGAAAACCTCTACCCCTATTCCCTTTGCAATACTGCATCCCTACAAGTGAGGGATCTAATGCCTTTTGAAAGAAGGCTTAATGTCCCTAGGGATATGAACAGCTAAGGACTTTGTCTCAAAAAATGGTGGAGTGAGCCAGGAAAGTGTTTTAACATAACCAATTGCTCCTGTGAAGCTTTGAAGGATTCTGAAGACACCATTAAAAATTAAATAAAAAGCCTCAGCTTGGATGTGTGCATGCTTCAATAGGCAAAAAGTTATATTTAATGCAGAGGGTGTTGGATCTGAATTAGTACAAATATTATTAATTTAATGTTCATACTGCATTTTATGGTTTATAAACTGGTTTGCCATAATTTTATACATTTTTCTCACAGCAGCACTATAAAATATATCAGCATTTTATTTTTTCTGCTTGATGGATGAGGCGAGCCTTAATAAGTGATTCATTTCTTTCCTGTGCATATTGGTTAACTGGTAAATGATTAATTTATGTCTACATGAACTTCATCACTCAGAGTATTTATTTAAGTGTGAGTTGGTATTTATTTTGCCTGCAAAGCATCACAGTATCCAATTATATATGCATGCTTTAAAGGCAGTAAAGCAGCCACTAAAGGCTAATGCAACATTAAGTCAGATTTTAAATCCATAGTAAATTCCAAGTTAAGGTATTTAAATCAGCCATCCCCCTTCTATCCCACTCAGGTTCATATGGGTGAGAAATGGCTCCTTTATAAAAACAGCAAGGTGGTACCTGGGTAATCACCAAGGAAAGATGTTTGAGATTTTTTTTAGAGATCAAAACATTAACTAACAAAAGACCCCAAAGATTGGACCATTGCATCATCCGGTAAGGACAGAAGAATAATTGAACCCTTTTATTTATTTTTGCCTACAGAATGGCTTTGAGACTGTGGAGCTCTTGATTTTTCTCCCTTCCTTCTTCTTCTAGTGATCTCCATCAACTTTGCACCCATAAAATAGCCAATTCTGTGGTGTTTGTTTCTGTGATAAAAATCTCCTGGGGAAAAGGACCATTTTAGCTTCCACTTCAAGGTACTGCTGCTGTTAACCTTCCCTATCTTTAAAGTCCTGGATCCCAGGCAAGGAACAGTGCCCCCCACAGCTAAGATGGGTGTTTTCATAGCTGACCACAGATGCTGTAGAGCTGACAATTAACAATGCCACAGTCTGCACGTGTAGAGAAGCAGTGGTGTGCTGAGGTTTCCTTTGTAAAAGCAAAAAAGACTTGCAAGTTCTTCTGCATCATCCTCAGCCTCATCTTGGGCTGTGAGTTAAAATCTTTCCCAGTGTAGAGGTGCCCTGACTCTAGGATTCCCATAATGTTCCCTTTTTAAGCGCTTATTTATCTGGTATGTCTATTACCATGCTGCTCCAGATGACCCTATCCTGATGCTTCTACATGATGCCCCTCTCATGATGCTCCCATCATACTGCAATTTCAGCTCTACAATTTATAACTGAAGAAACACCAGAAAATTAAGTAATTTTATTGCTTCAACTTTTTGGTCAATAAGAAATATACTTTCTTTATGTGATAATGTGTTATAAGTTATTCTTCATCTACAGATCTCAGGACTCTTCAACTGAGCCAATAAAATAATGTTTTTAAATGCATTGCAAAGAGTCCCCATCCCAATCTCACCCGCAAAAATTTCTCAAAAAAATCTAAATATTAACAGCCTGTGAGTTGTCAAAAGGCCACTGATGGAAAATACATTGTGTGGGCAGAATACTTAAACTCTTTCAGAATCCAGAAATTCTCTCTCAAGTTTCAAATACCTTTGGAATCATCAAACACTTCAAATCCAGGAAGTGCTCTCAAGTGGATTTAATGAAAATAGCTTTATTTTTTAAATTTCTGTACATATGGAAATACAGAATCCATCATCTTAGGTACACCCATGAGATGGCTTCATGTGCTTTGCTATGGAGCCTTTCAATCATCGTATAGAAAAATTAAAACAGGAGGCCTTAATAGAAAGAAATGTCACTGAAACCTTCTCTTGGGGCTTTTGCTTAAGGATTAAATATAAGAGCAACAAAAGAAGTCTAGAGTGTAGCTTCCTAACTCAAAATCAGCTGACCTGGTTTTTCTGGATTACTTTTATATGACAACGACTACACATATATACTCTATAGTCATTTATTAAAAAAAAATAGAAAAAGACACACACACAATGAAAATAAGTGTTCCAAATACACAAAGTATAGAAATCCCATGAATTCAAGCCCCCTTTCAGCTGGTGGGAAGAATAAGATATTCTCCTCCAGCTCTCCTGCTATCCCAGCATTCCTTGTGCGACAAGCTGAGAATGTCAAGCAGTGCCTGCTCCCCTCACACACTTCCGTTTGCCAGCTTCCAAAATGGAACTGTCCTCATCCAGCCTTACAAGAGAACTGTGAACTTACACACTTTCCAGTAGACCAGTGAGCTGACTGGGTGGAGAACCAGATGATATTTCTTCTGTGTCCTCCTCTTCCATCAACATGAGACACAGGTGGACATGGCTCCCCGTAGGCTCTCAGTTTCCTAACACAAGAACCCATCATTACAGTCTTTGGTGTTTTGTCACTATCTTTGTATATAATTCCGTTAGCTTTTTCCAAAAGGAAATGTTTCAAAGGCTTTCTCCTAATTTATCTATTTTTAAGTTTCCGTAAAAGTATGTATCGTGTGTTGATTGTGCCTTCCTCTTTGTCCTGGCCCCTTCTCTCATGAGTCCCCGTCATTTTCTAGACACTTGCCCCTCTATTTTCATGTCATATATGCATGTGTGATTTTAGTGGGTGGTCACAAGTGAGCTAAGATCCAGTCAGGTCTCCACAATGTATCAAAACATTACACAGAGAACATACTAACCCCCATGTAGCTGCCCGAGGGAGAGTGGAACACTTATACAACTATTATCTAGAATCTCCCTTTCAGCTTAATATATCTGTGTTTAATGCACATGTAACTTAAAAGTCCTTATGAGTAAACATCCCTATCCCTTGGAAGTTGGTTTATTCCTTTAGTAGATGACAGAGATTCAAAAAGGTAGGTAAGAATAGTATCTTAATATAGAAAGAAGACCCAGAAAGGGTGTTATCAGGTGATGAGGAAAGATGGAGAATAAGCAAAAAGATACATGGGGCATGACAGAGGGAAAGAGTCCGGGCTGGGAAGGGCTACAGGGATGGAACAGGTTTAGAAAAACTGGAGGAGATGGAGGATGGAGAATCCCAGAACACAGTTGTGATGGTATCTAATACGTTATATGCTGATTTTTAAAATATAGTTTACAAAATCTATTGTATCTTTCTGGCTGTTGAAAGAATAAGATCCCGGACTAATATAGCAATCCCTGAGGAGAAATCCAGGAGAGAGAGGGAGGGGCAGGGGGGAAGGGAGGAGGGAGGCCAGCATCAACCTCTCATGACTAAAATCCTGGCTGTTTCCGCTCACTGCCTGATGCCCAAGCTCTGAATTCATACTCATTGGTAACCAATTCATTGAGTATAATTTCTCCTGCTCATTGTGATTCTGTGTGTTGCTGAGTGGAAAAGCACAGCAATGAGTCAGCACTGCTCATCAGCTTGATATGGCTTCACTGTAAATAAAGTGCTGGCACTCTGCTGTAAAGACAAATATGGTGTCACCAGCAAGATCATTTTCAGATGACACAGCTCTCAGACCTTGCGATACGGAGAAGGAAGTCCTGTTTCTGGAACATGAGGCCAGGGAGCTACTTTTCATTATTTTTGCTTGTAAAATACAATCTTTCCCATATATACTATCATCACACCTTCCATCCAACGGAAAAAGAGAAGGATAATTGTAAGCAACTACCACCAGTCCAACAATTTCCTTCAAGAAACAGGTTCACCTAGCCAGTGACTAGGCAAGTTTAACTCCTTGGGTCTTGTCAACTAAACAATATTTACTGAGAATCCACTATCAGCAACACAGGATGAACCCAGGAGAATTGAACTGGAAATAAATCCACTGGCTAATAAGACACTAAAATCCCCTCCTAATAACTATTTCTTTAAAATAATAATAATTCAAATCTTATGGCCAGAAAAATAGATATTCTATGAATGAATTTATTTTTTCTTTAGACATATAGAGAAATTTGATATATATGCATACATATAAATGAACTGATTACCAAAATATAATTCAGTTAGTTGAATGTTTTTATAGCATGTTTGAAGCCTTGGCTTTGATTACTGGAACCATATAAACTGGGTGTATTGGCTCGTACCTCTAATCCCAACACTTGGAAGGTAGGATATTTAAGGTCTCAGCATGGGCTACAGGAGACTGTGATCCTATATAACAAATCAATGATAAACAAACAAACAAACAAAATCTACTGAATATTCCTTATGGGGGGGGAGGATACTTTATCAGCTGTCATTCTCGTTCGTATATGCTCCAAACTCCTTATTTGGCACAGGTATATAATTAATTAGGAGCCCAGGTTCTGTCACTACCTTTTGGTAACTGAGGGAGAGTGTAACTAGTATCTAGGTTTATGTTTATTACCTGTAACAAATTCAGCAGTGGTCTTAAGCCTACTAATTGGAACCAGTGGCAGAGGAGAGAGGACACTATGATGAGAGGCTCTGGGAGCTTCTCAAGTGAAGCACTGGGGGTTCTGCTCATGCATCTGAGACATTAGGAACATCACATTCCATGTTATATATAAAGAGAGTTCTAGAGATTGCTTCCCCATTTCAATGAACAATAGGCATCAAAGGGCCTGCACCTGGCCACGTGTGTTTGACTCAGTGGCATTGTTCTTTTTTTTTTTTTTTTTTTTTTTTTTTTTTTTTTTTTTTTTTTTTCTTTGTCTTGTTTTGCTGTATAAAAAAGATCCCAATATAAATCAGGGAGGGGAGAAGACAGATAGACCCACCCTTTAGTGTAGAGAAATGGGAGGGCAGAGGGGAAGCCTCATAAGGGGGAGTGGGGAATGTCATTTAAGGCTTAAAATATTCTTTAAAAAACTGGAGGAGTCTCCACAGCCCCAGAGGAATTCTGGCAGAGCTTGAGGTTCTCGATGCTTGTGTGTCCAGAGTCGAGGAAAGGCAGCCGCTCTGCTCTCTCACTCTGGGTCACACTCTTCCTTGAGTAAGTAAGAGTGCTGCAGGGCTCGGAAGGCCGAGATCCGCTTGTGTGGGTTAAAGGTCAGCATTTCCAGCAGCAGCTGAGTGGCATTGTTCTTAAGCCTACAGGTAAATTCTTTTGCCTAAACTGGTCCAAAAGTTTAAAAGGACATCTTCACTGGAAGTTGAAGCTTTGCATTCTTATCTCACCCGTCCCCACTTTGAAAATATCCTTACTAAGGTATAGTTCAAGCCTGTCACCATATGTCCCTTTGCTTCCTTGTACAAGTCACACAACAGTGACTCAGCTTACTTGTTTGTCATTCTTACCATGTTTGGTTTAAATTCTGAGTTTGCCGGGTCCTCCCCAGCTCCAGGTTTCTTCTCATGTGGAATTTTCATCCAGTTTCTTCTCTATGTGTCACCCATGACTGACAGCATCTTCCAGGTCTTTCATGCTATTTCCCTTGAGCACAAATGATGAGTCTCGGGACTCCAGCTCAGCAGCAGACTGCTTTCCGAAGATACACAAGGCCTTAGGATTTGGTTGTGATGTATCTAATGATTTAATCCCTAGACATCATTTTCAATATCCCTGCAGGAATGAAGTATTCATTCAAAACAAAAGCAAAAAGAAGCCTCCATACAAAGGGGAGGAGAGGGAATGGTTTTACTGCCTTGGGTGCTATTGTGAATAGTCAGGAAGATGAACTTAATGACCTCCTGATGACCTGGAAGTTGTAAAATGTCCTGATCACTGAAGCTCCTGGCATCTCATTTTCATCAAACACTAATATCTCATCTGCTCTAAGCTGTGAGCGTGTTTAACAGATGAAAACATAGTCACAGAGGATTCCTATTGTTTTCTCAGCAATCATTTCCTTAGCCACTGCTTACATTTACACTCAAGAAAGCCACTATAGCATCCATAGGAAACCATAAAGGAGAAATCACCCATCATGCCATGTGATGATCCACAATCTTCGACTCTATCACTCTTTTAGAAATATTTAGGCATGGTTAAAAGATTCATGTACTACATTTTTTCCCCTAAGAACCTACAATGACTCTTGCTTTCTACACTCTGATTGTTTCAATTTAAACACAATTTTTGCTAATGTCGGTGGTTCGTGTACTTCCAAATGAAACTACCTGTCATAGAGAAGACTGCATCTGTCAAGGTTCAGTGCCAACCCCTTAACATTTAATCCACCAGCACTGGGTTTTCTTATTAAGCCTGTGACACAATTTTGAACACAGCCGTCAGGTTGTTCATTTTCATTATGTTGAGTCAGTTAGTTCTTTACAGGTTTATTTTTATTATGTGTGTATGAGTGTATCTCAGTGTGACTACATACACATGAGTGTAGGGCCCCTAGAAGCCAGAAGAGGGTATTGAGTCCCCTGGATCAGGACTTGCAGGTGGTTGTGAACATCCTATTGTAGAGGCAGTGAATCAAATTTGGGTCTTCTGCAAGATCAGTAAGTGCTCTTAACTACTGAGGCCTCTTTCCAAGTCCTGGGCTGTTTCAGAAGTAGTGGGAAATGTTGGTGGTTGTTTCCACAACTCAGAATGAATTGCAGAATCCACATGCATCAGCCTGAGTTCTAATAGTACTGTTTATTAGATTATTGCTATTAATGAGGCTATGATAAGAGTGTCCCATAGAAACTATCTACCCTGTGGCCAGGGATGTGGCTCAGTTGGTAAAGCCCTTATCATACAATCACAAAGACTTGAGTTCAGATCCATAATCTCCACATATAAGGCTATGTATGTTGGTACATGTCTATTAACCCAGCACTCAGGAAAGAGAGGGAACCATCAAGATGGTTCAGATCCACTGCCTGGCCAGTTTGGCCAAATATGTAATGTATGAATTCAGTGAAAAGACTGTTGTCTCTTAAAAACAAAATAATAAAGAGGTTGACCTCTGACCTCCACATGAGCATGTACACATGCACCTACACACATAAAGATGCACACATATGAACAACTACACACACTGCACACACACACACACACACACACACACACACACACACTACCCTGACCATTGCATGTACTATTCATATTGAACAATTGGAACAATTCTTTGAAGTACTAACCAAACAAAAATAGTGGACTATGTATCTATTCTGGGACATTTTCTTTTCTGATATTGACTTTGACTACTCATGAACATTTTCACAAGCAGTTGTTCAGTATTCAGTTTGTTATTTATTTTGTTGTTGTTGTTGTTGCTGTCTGTTTCAACTGTAGTTTAGATGCTGGGGAACAAACACAGTAAGCCCTGGAACATTAATCTTCAGTTGCAAAAGCCCCATCTGTACTGTGACACACATACAAATATAAAGCAAGCAGGGAAAATAAATGCTTCGCAAGCTCCTTTCTGAGCTGGTATTGTTGGAAAATAATGGGCTCTTACATTATTTGGTGACATCCTGGAAGGGCAGAAAGTATTTTACTCAGGTCAGAAATGACTCCAACATTGCCTAATGGACTATTTTTAACCAAAAATTAGTTCCTTAGATAAGTATGTATTCTTGAACTTAGCAGAGTTACTAAAAGTGATAAAAATATTGAATTAAAGTTGTGTATATACTAAATATAGAATATACACAATAGAATTCATATTCTTGTCTCTTAAATAAACACAGGATATTTAAGAGGCAATACTGGACAGAATAATGAGTTTCATAAGGTAGGGTCTGTCTGTATGGGATATAAATAGCTACCCAACATTCACATCCCCAAAACCATATGTGCTCAAAACATGGAGTAGAGGGTTGTGAGAGAGTTTATTGGTTAAGAAGAAGATATACAGGGACTGGAGAAATGTCTCATTGCTTATGAACACTGGCTGCTCTTCCAGAGGTCCTGAGTTCAATTTCCAGCAACCACATGGTAGTTCACAACCATCTGTAATGAGATCGGACGCCCTCTTCTGGCCTGCAGGCAAAACACTGTATGCATAATAAATAAATAATCTTTAAAGAAAAAAAAAAAAGACCATATACTGCTCTTTCAGAAGATCCAGATTAGTTCGAGAACCCACATTAGGTGGTTTCCAACCACCTGTAATTCAAGTGCCAAAGGATCTGCAACCTCTGGCCTCCATAGACAGCTGAACGCACGCGCGCACACACACACACACACACACACACACACACAAACACACACACACACAAGAACTAAACCCAAAAGAAGTATTAAAAGGCATTTCCAATGCAGCATAGGTGTCAACAACTCTCTGTGTGGGCACAGACATGTACACAAAGCCCTCAAACCAATATCAACTAACTAACACAAGCAGTGCTGACCTTTATGACACCATGCTGAGTGACACTACCACAGGGTCACCATAGGATGGCCTCTCAGACAGATGTAGTAGGAGATGAAACAGAAACCAAGTCTCCAGGCAGTGGTGGTGTTTTATTTAGTTGACCTCTATCAATCAGGCAGTGGCCCAATTTGGGTTTCTTTTTTTTTTTTTTTTTTTCCTTGCTGATGTCAAAAAGGATGGAGAGGTGGAGGCCAGCCTGGAAGACAGTGTCAAAGGACGACAACGATGTGGATTGACCAGCTAGGTGTCCTGTATTCCACTCCAGAAGTCACCTTGAGGTCAGGGGAATTATTCTAAGAACTTCATTGTTCTTTTCTCCCAGCTCCTAAAAGTATTGCATAAAAGTCACCCTCAGACTAACCAGAAAGAGAGAGGTGTTGAGCAATTCTCAAACTGATGACTCAAGATTAGAAGAAACCCCAGAGGCCACAACTGTCCTATATACTCTTCTGACATCTGTCATGAGTCCAGAGATGCTGGGCTTTCCTAGTTAATAGAACATCCAGCATTTCAGACATGATGTGTCTCTGTAAATGCCACGTAAGCTTTGGCACTAATGACCTGCCGACTTCCTCCATGTTAAGTTCCTGTCTGTGCCCCCTCCCCTCACACCTTCCATTTGTTTGCCCATCATCATCTTACCCACTTGCCTTAGAATCTTCCCTGAATTGCTTTCATGTTGGCAGACGCAGGGTATTGTCTAAAAAGCACTCTTGTAAAGACACCAGTAGCAATAACTGTGTTTTAGCTCAGTCTACCCCTGAAGTTGTTGTGTTTTTAGCTAGCTGTTCCAACAGACCAGATGTTCCTCAACATATCTAGTGTGGGTCACACATGCCCCACCCAGTGGCTTCAGGCTTAGAATTGTCTTTTGGAATTTCTCCCCATGAATGTTAGATCATTAAATCTAATTAAAACTAATAGGTTGTATTTAAGACACTGCTTCCTTTCCTGTTTGGAAAAATCAGACCCCACATGCTGGACCTTCTTCCTTCTTCTCAACTCTTTTCCAAAGATGGAGGACAATGGTCCACTAAGTTTCACTCTCTGTGGAAACTTCAGTTCACCCATTATCCCGACTGCCATTTTTTGGAACATAAGGCGTATCCTATTTTTACAATCAAAACACTCAAAGTGTGGCAATTTGGATATATTCCTATTTTAAGATTTAAGAATGATCTCTATGTGGAAACAAAAGTCCTATTTATACACTAGCCACTACCATTATGAATTGAATCAGGTCACATGTCATACCCATGTGGCAACCCTCCACAGTAGCTTCCTGTGGTCATAGTTGACATCTTCCCTGTGCCAAGAGACATCACTAGAATCTGTCTGGGGAAAGGCAGAGACTCTGTTTCCCTGAGGTTGATGGAGGAAGTTTATATATGGACCAGTTGTGAGAGAGAAGAAGGCTAATTTTATTATAATATTTAATAAAATAAGAAGATAACTGAGGGAGGGTTTACGGAAGACTGGGAGAGAAGATTCAACTCAGGCCTCTAAGGTCTTGTTCCTCTGGGTTCCAAAGAATAGAAATCCTTTGCAGAGCCAAATTCTCTTAGATCCTGACCTCTTTTCCATGATCCCACATGACTGACTGTCTTCCTTCAGGAGCCTTCTTTGGAAATTGAAGGCAGAGAACAGGAGAAGTTCACTGGGGTTACTTTTGAAGACCCAGAGAAAGCCCTAAAGGCTTTCAATAAAAGCTTGGTGGTCAACAGAGAGTCTTCTAAATAATTGCTTGTTCCAGGGTTGAAATCATTTCTAGAGAATAGACTGTATAACCATAGGAACCAAGTTCCCACCAGCCAGATCACATGAAGCCTGGGAGTGGTCCTCCACACTCTCCTTATCTCAGTCTTCCCTGTCATCCCCAAGCCCAGCATCTTTATCCTTGACCCAAACACAGGAACCTGCCAATCTCAGTTCTGTCTCTTCCTTGTTAAAACATCACTTTCACTGTGGTGTAGCTGCCACAGACCAAGTTGTGTTCTTGAACCTTAAAAAGCAAGAATGAACATAAACAAGTATAAAAAAATATATAAAGACACAGGGAGACAGAGAGATATTTTATTTCTAATTGGTCCCCAATCATGCAGGAGTTTATGTTAGTTTCTGCCTAGCCTGGACTATCATACTTCTAGACTTTCACAAAATCCATTCATACCATGGAAGCCTCTAGTTAAGATTCCTACATCCCCTTGGGGACTCAACTGATCACCTTGTATGAGACAACCCCACCACTTTACTCCTTGGCCCAGAACCCTGCTTGGTTGTTCTCTAAAAGGTGCCTTTATTATCCTCTTCATTATTACCATTACAGCATCACTTAGAACCAGGGATTTGTTCATATTTGTGCCTAGATGATGTGGCCACCCAGAAGTTTCTCCATAAGCAGATGTTCTGGCCATTAAGCGAAAATGGAGGGGGAAACAGAAATGCACATTAACAGGGAAGAAGACCTGAAATCCCGACTGTAGTATGATGTTTCAGGGCTGAACTTTCCAGCCTAACCCAGAGATTCAGACCCACTCTCAGCCCCTCTTAGCCTCAAATAATCATACAAAGGCTTATATTAATTTTATGCTGATCAGCCTATGGCTCTAGCATATTGCTAGCTAGCTCTTGCTCTTAAACTAACCCATCTTGTTCAGCCATGTGGCTCGGTACATTTTCTCAGAGCAGCATAGTTGTCCTCTGCATCTGCTGGCTTCTTCTGGTGTCTCCATGGCATCTCTCTGGTATCTCTGTTCTGTTCTTTCTGTTTCCAGAGTTTTCTTAGTCTGGTAGCCCCACCCACACTTCCTGTCTACCTCCAGCCAATCAGCATTAAACCAGTAGGCTGGACAATTATTTACAATGGAACAGAACACAATTCTCCCACACCCTATAGGAACTACTTCATCTCCATCTCCAACTAACTTTCACTGGGGAGTCCTGTGTGAAGTCACAGGAGAACTTGGTTGATGATTCCCTTTGTTTGGGCGTTTACATTACAATCAGAATTACCCTGATCAACTAAAACTTTTAAAAAAGTACTTGATGGGGATGGCAGGATGGCTTAGCTGGTTCTTGCTGCCAAGCTTTAAAATCTGACTTTGAACCTCAGGACCTACACAAAGGAAGAAATAAACCAACTTCTGCAAGTTTTGCCCTGAGCTCCAGGTGTGCATAGTGGCATGTGTGTCCCCTTAACACATAATAAATAAATAAATAGAATAGAATAGAATAGATTGAAAATGTAAATTTTCAATCACTTGGCACACAAACATAGAAAGCTTAAACCAAATTAGTCATAATGATAACACCAGAAGATACTGATCCTAAAAGGTTGATAAGTTTTTTGAAGGATGTTTGGAACAGCTACCAGATTCTCTATCTTTTCCAGGCATTTTCTCTTTCACATTCTCCACTGTAGATTTCTCCTCTAGTCTGTTCTCTGAACTTTTAAAAAATCTGTTCTCACAAATTTGTCATATTTGTCTGATTTTTTTTCCAGATATAGCTCATCACTGTCTCAAAAGGAAAAAAAAAAATCTGTCTGTTTAATGTTCTTTAAAATTCCTGTTTCTTCTGTGTGGCCAACTACTTCTTACCCAAGGAGTGAGAATTTGATACTCTTTTTAAAATATCAATTCCTCTTTTTATTTGCTCACATTTTTGAAGGAAGAAATTGCCAATGACAAGTCAATGGGCACTTACAAATCCTGAGTTTAGCTGAAAATCAGTTTTGAAATCAATCGATAGAAGTTTTCCCATCAAATTTTTGTCTTGTTAATCACTCCACTGTAATGTACTGTAAGAAGTTGGGTGCTGGGGGTGGGGCTAACTGGTAGGGGATGCACCATGCATGCTGCCCTGGGTTATATCCCAAGCATCTTATTAGAAAATCATTTTGTCAAAGCTGAGATGTGCTCAGCAGTTAAGGGCATTTGCTGCTGCTCCCCTTGCAGAGAATCTAGGTTTGGTTCCAGCGTCCAAGTCAGGTAGTTCACCATTGCCTTTAACTCTTACTCCAAAAGAATCCAATCCAACCTTTCTCTGGTTCCTGCATTCATGCTGTGTACATAAACTCACACAGGGTAAAACACATACACATACGTATTTTTTATTTTAAAAAGAAAACCTATTTTGTGTCAAATATTGTCCCAAGCAGTTGAGATATTAAAAATGAAAACCAAGAGTATATCACTCAAAAAGAATTAATAATGTTGTACATATTTCTTGACCACCTCTTATGTTCTGGGTATTATGCTAGGTACATAAACTAGAAGTAATATAATTTCAACACTGTAGATACTCTTGGTTTCCAGTCCTCCACACTCCAGCTTATAAAATGCTGAATCATCTGAGATAGAGCAACAATGGCTCGGTGATTAAGAGCACTTGTTACTCTTCAAAAGGACCCAAGTTCAGTTCCCAGCACCAACGTAGTGGCTCACAACCATCTATCACTCAGCTTTAGGGTAACAGATGCCTCTTCTGGTCTCTGTCATCACCAAACATGAATGTGATGCAAAGAAATGCATGCAGGCAAAATAGTTACACACATACAATGAATAAAATCTTTACAAAATAATATTGGGTCATTGTATTGGCTAGTGTTATGTCAACTTGGCATAAGCAAGAGTCATCTGAGAAGAGCGAGCCTCAACTGAGAAAATGTCTTCCTAATTTCATGTTATAGGCAAGCCTGTAGGACATTTTCTTAATTAGTGATTGATGGGGAAGGTCCGCTCCATTGTGGGTGCTGCAATCTCTGAGCTGGTAGTTCTAGGATCTATAAGAAAGCAGACTGAGCAAGCCATGAGGAGCAAGTCAATAAGCAGCACCCTCCATGGCCTCTGTATCAGTTCCGGCCTCCAGGTCCCTACTGTTTGTGTTTCTGTCCTGGCTTCCTTTGATGATGAACTGTGGTGTGGAAGGAGAAGCTGAATAAACCCTTTCTTAAGTTTCTTTGGTCATGGTATTTCATCACAACAATAGAAACCCTAACTGAGACAAGACGGTACCAGGATAGTGAGGAACTGCTCTAGCAGACCTGACCATGTTGTTTTAGGGAGAACTGTAGAAGGACTTTAGAACCTTGGGCTAGAAAATCTATTGAGGGCTGAGACCTCAGGCAGCTGTTCTGGGGGAGCTTGGAAAGTGAGAATATTAGAGCAGTGTTGGGTGATAGAGCCTGACCTGTGGAGTCTCAGAGGGAAGTAAAGATGATGGGCTATTTGTATGAAGTATTTGTAGTTCTGGTTAGCTAGAGCTAAAGAATCTCCTGTGATTAACAAGAGACCAGAAGCCCTGAAGCGAAACCTTTGCTTTGCTGGAACAATGGATGCTGGTCAGCTGGGGTGGACAAATCAACTAAGATTAAGAAAAGATCAGCATCATTGAGCTGAAATCTTCTGGGAAGGGTTTCCTGAGAGTCAGCACATGCAAACCATGTTCCAAAGGTGGCCAAGGCTGTACCTCATGCTGGCAACTGAACTTGGAGTGTATGAGTTTCTCTGGTGGTACTGGTTTTGAAGGCATGAAGAGAGCAGTTTAGGCTGGCACTGTGAAACACTAGGAGAGGCCATTGGTGAAGGTACAGCCTCAGTGGCAGTTGAAGGTCCAGGACTGAAGGGGTCATGCAAAGAAGTTGAGATTTGGCACCATGAAGAGAGCCTATGAGAGGCTATTGATAAAAGTACATCCCACTTGCAGCACAAGGTTCCAGAATTTTGGAGATGCCAATATTATGAGATGACCACAAAGAACAGCAGCAGCAGTGGAGTGGAGCTAGCAGAAACCTAGAAGACAAGCTTCTGTTCACAGAAATTGAAGCCAGAGAAGGGACCCAAGCTCTTGGAGGATCCCAGACGATTATGAGTGGATCCCAGATAGTTGGACATTATTTATACTATTGAAATTTGGTTTTGCTATCTTCAGATTGTGACTATGCCCTTGTTTCTGCCTCTTAAAGTGAAAAGGTATTTTATTTAATTTTTATTTTTACAGAAGCCTACAACTGAAAGACTTGAACTTTTAAAAGAGATTTTAGATGTTTAGAGAAATTGGGTATTTTAGAAACTAAAGTTGTAATGCGTTTGAATTTATAAGGACTGTGGAACTTTTAAAGTTTTTTTTTTTATATTGTGATACCAATATTAACATGCCATCTTGGGGATAAATGAGAAAAAAATTCTAATTGAAAAGTGATGTATTAGTGTGTCAAGCTGACAAGGGGCCAGTTGTATTGGCTTGTTTTATTTCAACTTGACCCAAGTTGAAGTCATCAGAGACAAGGGATTCTCAACTGAAAAAAAAAATGCCTCTGTAGTAAGATCAGGCTGTAGGCAAGCCTGTAGGGTATTTTCTTAATTATTTACTTATGGGGGAGGACTCTGCCCAGTATAGGTGGAGCCATCCCTGGGCTGGTGGTCCTGGGTCCTATAAGAAAGCAGACTGAGCAAGCCATAAGGAGCAAGCCTGTAAGCAGCAGCCCTCAATGGCCTCTGCATCAGCTTCTGCCTCCAGGTTGCTGACCTGCTTGAGTTCCTGTCCTGACTTCCTCTGCTGATGAACAGTGATAAGGAACTGTAAGTCAAATGCACCCTTTCCTTCTCAGGTGTTTTATCTTAAGCTTGTAACCTCAATTAAGACAGCAATACTGTTTATAAACCTCAGATAATAAATTCCACTTAAAGGGCTATTAATTATTAAAGGGTTATTATTAAAGAGTTAAAAAAATCTTTCTGAGTTCTAGAAATGTAAAAAGGAGAAATTATATTTTCTATTCCCAAGATACTTAAACTCTAGTAGATAATATACATAAACCAAAGTGTTTCAACAGTCCTAACTGGATCCCATTAAATGTTGTTCAAAAGTTGAAAATATGATCATATGTCAAAACACATTTAAGGCTAGGGAGAGAGCTCAGTCAGTAAAATGCTTGCTGTCCTAGTGTGGGAACCTGAGTTTAATCTCTGATACCTACATAAAATCCAGGTGTGACAGCAGTTCTCGTAACCCCAGAGCTGGGAGCTGGGGACCAGTAGAACCCTAGGGCTTCGTTGCTAGGCAGCCTAGCTCAATCAGTGAACTTCATGTTCAACGAGAGACCTTGACTCAAAAAATAAGATGAAGACAGATGGCAGAAGACACCGCAGGTCAAACCCTGACTTCTATGGGCACACATGCACGTGCACACACACACACACACACACACACACACACACGAATCTCATGGCTTCACAACTAACTCAGTGCTGTACAGCATGTTACTTGACCTCCGTGACCTCAGAGCCAATTGGGCTTCTCACTGTCAATGTCTACCATTGTAAAAGAATGCCACTCTGAATGTTGCTAGTCCCTCCCTGCCTCCCCCCTCAAAAAAAAAAACCAAGGTTCAAAAGAAATGTGGCTTCTGTTGAATTTATTTGTCACTTTCACATAATTTTAAAGACTAAAGATCCAAATGTCCTAAACGGCACTTTCTTCAGTCTGCTCGCATTTCCCTGCACACCTGGCACCCTTAACATAGTGTCTATTGAGCAATGATAAGCTCAACAAATGCTGAATTTGGATGGGCAGCTAGATGTCCTGTAAGTGGCTTGCTTTTCCTGAAGTTGTGAAATTATTCCCCCAAACACAGAAATTGTGTTTTGTAAGTCATTTAAACTCTTCGCTAAGATTTATGGGGGGAAAGGGCTGGAGAGACAGGTTAGTGGTTAAAAGTTCCTGTTGCTCTTCCAAAAGATTTGGGTTCTGTTTCCAATACTCACACCACGGTGAGTCGTAAACATCTATGACTCCAGTTCAGAAAATCCAATGTCCTCCTCTGCTCTCTGGGGACACCAGGCAGGGAAATGGTACAGACACACATATAGACAAAACACTCATGCACATAACTATATTGAGAGATATGGATATAGATAATAAAAAGATTTAGGGAAAGGAACAGATAGTATCCCTAGTTTTCCAAGTGTTTTACAAAGAAAGTTGAAATTGCATATGCTGTGTTAAAAAAAAATGAGTTGATGTTTTCCCTATGCGTGAAATTAGTAAAGCTTTGTGCCCAGAAATAAGTATCAATTTGGCAACTAGGGAAATGTTTGCATATTTTCCTCTGAACAAACTGACTTCATAAAGAGGGAAGGAGCTGGGGTTTCTGGTTTCTTGGGCCCTGGAAGCTAAAAGCTGAAAGTATAAACAGTGACTAACACATTAGTCATAGCACACAGCTGTTCCCTAGCAGGACAAGAAATAACAGGCCTGAAGGACTGCAGGAGAATCAGGCTTGGCAAGATGAAGGACATCGTAACTGAAATAGTGAGTGTCAGATAGCCCTGGAAAAGCATGTGGCCTGAGAGATTGTACGCTGTGTTGTTCAGATGGATATCCATGAACCTATTTTGATTAGTTTTTAAATGTCTTCCTTCATAAAAGCTGAACAACCTGAGTTTCCTGAAATTTGACTCATTTCTCACATGTCCCCTAGAGGGCAGCAGTGGCCCAAAACATAAGCCAGGACCAAAATCTTTCGGCACCTCGAATCAAGTTGTCAGTAATGTGTTTATTTCTATTAGTGTCTTTCTGGGGAAACTACTAAATATTAGAAAACAATCTAGTGAATACATTTTATGAAGTTTGTAAGGGGGGTTATATGTTTACTTTTTTTTCTGTATAGAACCTGCACATCCACAGCCTAGGTCAGTGGTTCTCAATCTTTCACAGAGGTCATCTAATACCACTGGAAAACACAGATTTTACATTACGATTCATAATTATAGCAAAATTACTTTTATGATGTAGCAACAAATAATTTTAAGCTTGGGGGGGTCACCGCAACATGAGGAACTGAATTAAAGAGTTGTACCATTAGGAAGGCTGAGTACCACTGGCCTAGATGATCCTGTTCCTGTGGGCTTTGTGTGTGGAGAGAACTTGGAAGGGTGTCAGGAGTGTGATGTCAAAGTTCCTGCCCTTTATGGAGAAACCAAAACAATCCCCAGGTTCTGTTCACTCAAACTCATTCCAGAGTTAGCAAGTGTGCAAGTGTGGCTAGCACATTTGGTACAGAGTCTAACAAAGTACTCTAGGTGGCTTACAATTTAGAAAGGGGAGTAAAATGGTTTGGTATAGGAAGGATAACCATTCAATTTGGAGAGTGTAGTAGCAATGGCCATTTTCAAAAGCTTGGATGTCTTCTGGAGAAACAAAGCTCTGAAATATTCTTCATGTCCTGGCAGGATACAGGGCTTTGTGCTGAGGAGGAGGTAGCAGGCCAGCACAGGGGACATCCCAGACAGGAGGACATAGTGAGACAGCATGAGATGGGGATGGGTATCCCAGACAGCGAGGAGGTAGCAAGCCAGCACAGGGGGCATCTCAGACACATAGGCAAAGGAGAACCTGAGTATGTTTTTCTGAATGTTGAGAACTCCCTTAGTTAATGTTGCTCTTTAAATATTTGGTTGTGCTCAGAGACATTTTTATTCAATGAGAACAGCTTTGAAAACACAGCAAGTTTACCTCAAGAACTTCCTATAATCTCTGTGAATTTATCTTCAGGATATCGCTTGCTGTGTTCAAATCGTTCACCAATTAGATTCTTTTCTTCTCTTTCATGTTGTGAAATTAAGGACAAGGTGGAAACCACAAGTATTTGAGGAAGGGATAGATGGTAATATACCTGTGTCTTGGTCCATATTGGGTGAGCCAGGAGGGTTTCTATACAGAACACAGGGCAAGGAAAACCATCTCCCCACACAGCAGTGAGTGGCTCAGAACATTCTTGTGCATCGCTTTTTCTCAAATCCAGTCGTGTGTCCTGTCCCCACATTATGGATTGTCTGTGCAGCTTGTAACTGGATATTACATGTATGGCTAGATAATGACACGTGTGGGAAACTACTTCGGAACATTCAACCACCATTTTCCTAGCTGCCATCCAGAAAATGCAACAGCCAGAACTTTATGTATGTTCTAGCAAATGATCACAGTTGTAACAACCTGGCTGGTAGGTTTATGATGGATGGTCTAGTGCTCCATTGGGAATGACATCTCCTAGTCCCTTGGATCTGGTAACTATTTCAAGTGGCATTGCTTTGGAAGAGTCAAACAGATTCACAGTGTTGACAGTGGGATACTAATGACTAGTCTGACAAGTAGAAGCTTGACTTGTTGCTGTTTTACTTTGCTTCTGTTGTTTTGTTTTGTTCCGATGCAAGGTCTTTGTCTATAGCTCAGAGTGGTCCAGAACTTTCTATGGAGCCCAGACTGAAGCTCAGGGCAGTCCCCTTGACCCCACACACCCAAGGGCTGGAGTCATAAGTGTGAATCATCACTCCTCACAACCATAGCATTTAAAAAAAATTATACTTGCTCCAAATTGGCTAGCCCAGAAGTTATAGTCAGGATAATGGTGAATTATCTAAAGACTTTACCAAAGAAGCCTCTAATACTTCTGGGATGAAAAGTTCTCTAAATAAAAACAGAAAATTATAACAGACAAAGGCCAAGATCATCTATTTTATTATTATTTGTGTGTGTGTGTGCAGGAGTGTGTGTGTGCATATGTGTATGTCTGTGGGTATCCTCATAGGTCAGAAGAGGGAGTGGCATTCCCTAGAAAGGTAGGGTTAAAGGTGATTATGAGCTGGCTGGTGTGGGTGCTGGAAACGGAGCTCAGGTCCTCTGCAAGGGCAGTCAGAGCTCTTAACTGCTAAGCCATCTCTCCAGCCCATATCACACTTATTTGGGGTGGGGGGAAACTGTACAATTTGATTCTTCCTGAAGTGTGGATATTACATCTGAAATATGAAGTGGAGTGTTTTGTATAAAGACTATGGCTAAGACAACACACATCCACCTGAACTCCAGCCCCAGGGAGCCTGATGCCCTCTTCTGGCCTTCACAGATATCCCCAAGCTACACATGAGAGAGACAGAGCAGACAGAGAGAGATGGAGAGAGAGACAGAGATCAAGATCGTTTGGGAGAAAATACTCTAGCTGATATACACAAGCTGATGTGGATGTGAGTCAGTAAGTTGGCTGTTCTACACTTGTGACACCAAGTGGCTGCCATAATCATTCCTGCTCTCTCCTCGGCCACAATATCATCACTGTGCATATTTCCAGTCCATTATCTGTTCTAGGACAGTGTCTCTTTCTCAGTTAGGAAGTCAAATTGGACATCACCAGATAAGCAGATCCCTTTAAATTTGGCCAGCAAAGTGCTCTAGGTCACTGCCCTCATGGTAGTTTTGTAATCTGACTGAAGATTAATTTTCTTCCTTATGTCACATGTTAATCATCTCCCCAACAGTTCAACCAAGAACTGAGTGAAGGCAGTTTCTTTAAAAGCATCACTTGCGTTCATTGCATTTAATAATGTTGCAAGAAGATATTAACAGGATAGTGGTCCATCTTGCTTAGAGCCCATAGTGTATGAAAGCATTCTCACCTAATACAATGTGTTTGAATCAGGAACATATTGTGATGTCTGTCTTTCAGAATTCAAGAGCTTGGGAAAGTTTCCAAAGAGCACAGTACTTAAAAGCTACTAAATTGGTTCCCGAGAAAACGTTCTCACTCTGGACCCAGGTCTAGATGAGAGCATGTTGACTACATCGATGTGTTAACTTTATTACACAAAGCAGCCGGTTGTGTAGTATATAGGGTAGTGTAAAATATTCACAATGATATCATTGTCCCAGTGTGTAGTTAGTAGAGACTGACTTCTGTAGAGGAAGCTTCAGAGAAGCTTCATAAGACATCTGAAGATATACAGCTCCTAAGGGTATACCTTAGAGCCACCTTCCATGCAGATGAGTACAGAGCCACAGAAAAGCTTTCCTTTGGAATGCCACTATGGGCATCTCTGTGATGGTTACTTGGTATTGCTGTTTCACTGAATGCAAAGTTTCTCACCTATTTCTGCTGAAACTGAAGCCTCTCTATTCTAAAAGTCATGTACATATACTCCACATCATGATCTTACTGAACCAACTCCAGTCCCCACAAAAGTCCCAGACCCTGTGGAAAATGGCAACCTGGTTTGTTTTTTTTTTTTTTTTTTTTTTTTAGTGAGTTGAAGTTTGGACAACAGAGAGAGATTGGATAAAGTACAAGTAGGTTCTGGAGACTCTACACACCTCCCAAGCCCAAGTCATTGTGGAGTTAGGGATGCACTGTGTACAGGATGAGTTTGCCAATGACCGCCATACTTCCTGGCCAGAATGGTGATAAAGAAACTTCTTTTTTAAACTTTTATGTATTTATTTGCCTTGGTGTTTGCGTTGAGCTGGGAACTGAAACTACAGACAGTTGTGAGCTGCCATGTGGGTGCTGGGAATTGAACCCAGGACCTCTGGAAGAACAGTCAGTGCTCTTAACCACTGAGCCATCTCTCCAGCCCCGATAGAGAAACTTCTTGGTGGAATAACAGATATTAGAGACAAAAAAGGTTCCATGGAGGAGAAACCATGGGATGTCATCTACTGGCATCAAAAGAGATGACAGGAAAAAGGCTCCAGAACACACCAGTCAACTGTGACACGAATTATGACTCAAACTGTAGTTTCATAGGAATAAGAAAATGAGACTATGATCCAAGAGGAATATAATTCAAACCCTGTTCTGAGTTTTTGGTTTGTTTCTTTTTTGAGATAGCATCTCTCTCTGGAGAGATGGAACTCACTATGTAGAACAGGCTAGCCTCTTGAATTCACACAGATCTGCTTGCCTTTGCCTCCCTGAGATTAAAGATCAGTGCCTCTATGGCCATTTCTATTACAATACTCAGTCCAACGACATTGTTGGAACTCTCAAGTGGAGGCTGTAAACATAGCTTTTGAGAGGAAACCCAGCTCTTCAGTTTTGTCCCCTGTGAAAAGCTGATTTACAACTGGCAAAAACCACATCGGACTACAGGCATCAGACTCCTGTAGTGTGACTCACGTAAACACACCATTTGATTGACTTCCCAGCACAAATCAATAGGGGTTTTCAGTTGCTACACCAGTTGCATTCTACAGAAAGTCTATGGAAGCATCATTTAATTCAGTTTCTTACTTGTTATGTCTGACACTTAAGGAATGCCATTCTATCCCTTTAAATGTGGTGATGAAATCATAGGTATATTACCAAGATTAGAACTCACAAAAATGTCTGCCCTTCTAATTTTCTTCCTGCTAAAATCAGCAGGCTTCTTGAAGTGCCACCTGTGAGGGTTCTGTGAGATGAGAAATTCAAAGCTTCCACACCTTTCCACACCTACCAATCACCCACTCAGAACAAATTGGTTTTTCTAGTCTCTGTTTATCATCGCAGCATTTTGGAGCCTAATAGCTAATTTTTGAGAACATTAACACCTATAATGAGTGTTCAATATGTGCAGGGCATATGTTAAATGTTTTACATGTAGAAACTTGTTTAATTTTCCAAGAAACACTCTGAAGTTTCTTTCTGTGTCACAACTGTGGAAAGTGGGGTGCAGCATATTGATGGAAAAGCATAGAGCCAAGTCTGGATCCTAGTACTGATTTAATCCTAATCTTATTTCGAAAGAAGGATCAGAATTCAAGGCCATCCTCCATTACATAAAGATCTCGAGACTAGCACTGGATTCAAAGTTAAAGGATGAGAGAGATTTTAGTATTGTAAAGTTGTTATCACTTTATAAAAGCAGTGGATGAATAATGGATGGATGGATGAATGGATGGACAGACAGACAGGTATGCGGATCAATGAATAATAGATGGACTGAGAGAAGAATAAATGTATAATGGATAGATAGAGAGAAGGATGGATAGTAGGAAAGTTGGATAATGGATGGATGATTGGATAGTAATAGCTGATGGATAGATGAATGGTAGATGCATATATTGAAATATATGGCAAAACTATTTTAATTTATTTATCTGACAGATATCAAAATAACCCCAGGCAGGTAGACTTTCTCTCCAAAGTTCATGACTGCGAAGTGGTAGGGACAATATTAGCACTTGAGTGTCACACACACACACACACACACACACACACACACATACACACTACCAAATTCTGTGAGACACACTTTAGCCTGAGCTATGCAGCCTTTTATTTGTTTGTTTCAGCATTTAGGACCCAGGCTGAGAGACATATCAACAGTATCTCTTTATCCAGCTACCTACCTGTACAGTGTTCAGCAGTCACATTTTAATTATCTCACTATGAGCCCTTGATCACTGACATAGCTTTTGAGGTGATCTGGAGTGAACGTTGCTAACTTGGCATACACCATCTGGCATTGTTTCTCTGCTGGTAGTTATAGATCCTGGAGATTTTACCTTCTCCCACATCTCTTCAAAAACAAAGCAAAAAAAAAAAAATCCTCCAGCAAATACTACACTATACAGCACTCAGGGGCTGGATTCAGGAGGCTCAGAAGTGCAAGGCTATCTTTGGCTACATAGAGAGTTCAAGTTTAGTTGTGGATATGTGAGATCCTGACTCAAAAAAACAAAAAGTCCTACATTAAGTACCCACTGTGAAAGCAAGAGCTGTGCCTGTGTGGCACAGCCTTCCACTCTGAAGAACAAGGGTCTTTTATGCCTTCCCTTGCTTTAAATCATCATGTGAATCAAGGATGGGTGATGAGTTTCATCAGTTGCTGGTGAAGATATACGGGGGTGGTTACATGGTTTTCTCTCCGTTCAGACAGTCCTGATTGGTTACTAGGCAGGAGTCAGCCTGATCTCACAGTATTGCACCCATTCATGTGTAAGTACCAACATTATTGGGTTTTTAACTTGTATTTATGATTACTAATTGTCTGTCTGTGTGTGTGTGTGTGTGTGTGTAAGGGGGGAGGGATGGAGGGAAGGGTAGAAGAAGAGATCATTGTAATCTGTGTGTCTGTGACACCTTCAGGACTCATTTTTCTTTCCACTGAGTTCCAAGTACTGGGCCTATGCCATCAGGATGTACAGCCAGCACTCGGACCCACTGTGTAGCCCACATTACTCTTACTTGAATGCTAACTCAGTCTTACATTGTTCAACAACCCCTTGCTCTAAATATACTCTTACCTAGATTGTGTGATTTGTTTGCTAACATTTTGTTTAGGATTTGTGAGTTTGTGTTTCTGATAACCTGATTAGATTTATCAAGAGTGATTTGAGTCTTGATCTTGAGTTATTGACCCAAGGTATCATATTATATATTTGTATTTATATATACATATATGTATGTATATATATAGTGTGTGTGTATTCACTATATTTAAGATGTATAAGTAATACTCTTGAAGTTAAGGACAGTTTTCAAAACAAATCTTGTAGAAGGAAGCTGGGGAGATGTCCCCATAGGTAATGCTCTTGACATGCAAGCATGAAAACATGAGTTGAGATCCTCAGCATCATGTAAAAGCTGTGCACTGCAGCAGATCAGTGCTGGAGGAGGGTGGAGACAGGAGTATCTTTGGTGCTTCCTGGTCAGCCTGTGCAACCTTATCAATGAGTTCCAAGCTCAGTGAGAGACCTGTCTCAAAAAAATAAGACAGAGAGAGAATAACTGGAGAAGGCACCAGTGTCAACCTCTGGTCTCCATTGGCATGTAGCCACAAGTGGAAGTAATTGTGCCATGTAAGGAGAGCTGGCAATTATCTGTGGTATGGAGTAACTTAGGACAGCCGCTCCTTGAATAATTGACCACAGTGACCCATATGTCTTTCCAATCAGAAGAGGCCATCCTTGCCACATGTAGCCATCACTGGTCCATGCTGTGCAGTGTTCTTACATTATTTACTCTGATGTTCACAGTATTCTTGGCTGAACGTTGTAGATCAGTGGTAGATATTTTAATCACAGAGATGCCCCTGAATATGTATGGGCAGCCCAACATATACTATTGCCCTCAGATAAATGCATAATTTGTTCTTTCATATGTAAATGCCCCTCCAAGAAGTTCTGCCATGAGAAATATAACTTTAAGGAAAAGATCAAACAAGGAGTCTTTCCTGAGCTGGCTGGGTCCTCAGAAACTAAAGGGTTAGTGCCCACAGTGAGCCGGATGTCACTTACTCATCGGGTGTAACCAACTTTGGGAATTGCACATTGACTAGGCTATCTTACCTACTGTTCGCTGATAAATTATTTGGATGATTCAAAAAGGGAAATGCATCTGCTTTCCTTCTATCTGGTCACTCTTCTCTCTCTACTTACCCTTTCCATTCCAAACTGCCAGATTCACAAATAAAAAGGAACACAATTTTCATAAACAGTGAATAGTCTTTACTACATGTGTTAAATGGTATGTAGAATATTTGAATGTAATTGATGTCTTCTATTTTATTTGGAGACCCTAAACTCTCAATGATTCACTTAGAAGTCATTAATGAAACATTCATCTTAGTTTAGTAATGAGTATCCAGATAACCTCTGACCTTGTTGAACTCATATTTTATGTTTTACATGAGTGTGATGTGCTTTGGAATCCACATTCTCTTCCATCTTTCTAGGATTATTTTTGAAAGGAAACCTGCATGCTCTGAAAGGCTTCTCAGCCATAATTCTTCTCTGCAGTCTGAGCAATTCCTTCAGCTGGTGAGTTAACTGTGACCTGGCAAGTGACACAGTGCATCCAAGAGAGTGTCTCCTACAGGGACCCCTAAACGGTCCAGCTAAGTGTCACCATCTGTGTATACACCAATGATCAGGCCCCACCACACCCTGCCTTGAGATTCAAGAATTGAAAACTACTTTCCAAAAAAAAGTAAGTAATGCCCTGACTTTGGTTTCCTGTGAGCATCTTCTTTACACAAATATCTTTAGCTACTCCAGCGCCATGAATCCCAGAGGAAAAATATAAGATTCAGTGTCCCTAGCAAGAACATTGTATTGGCACAGAATGGGAAGCAATGTTGCTTTTAAGCCAATGGTCTGCACTCATTTGTATACATGGCTCTCCCACCAGACAAATATGGATATTTAAACATCAAGAGATATTCTTTGTTTGAATAATTAAGGATAACTGGCATAATCTCTGGCAGCCCAAGTCCCTACCTCACCCATGTTGCCCATTGTAGATAAACTGTACCTCACAGCCATTCCATCTGGTGAAACAGGCTGTTTCAACTGTGTGGCGTTTCCTTTGTATCAATCTGCTATTGCTGGCATTAAGCAGAAGACTGCAGTCTCCTCCTATCTCACTAGGAAATACAGGAATGATTGGATATCTTCAGGAAACAGCAAGGAATCAACTCAGTAAAACGATTGGTCTTGGTGGCAGGAAGGTGATATTATTTAGAGATATCTGACCAAAAGGTGTTAGTCACTTGTTGAAGACTGTAAGGAACTTTGAGTTCTTACCTTGTAAACACCAGAGCCTGTAATACTGTATAGACTTCTGGTAAGTGGCTTTGCCTTTCTGAATCTAGGCTTGCTCATCTGTAAAATAGGCTTTTTATTTTTATTATGAATAAAGTCATATTTTTATCCATGTATATCCTTGTTCAAGCTTACTTCCCCCTCCCACCTCCTCCAGTCACTCTCTCTTCTCCACATCTCTTCATCTCCTCCCCAGCAAGGGCAGGAGGTCCCAAGGTCCCAAGGTGGCTTAGTTCAGCATCCACTCCTGGCAGATCTGCTTTCCTCACCCCAACATCAAGACTGGGTCAGGTGTTCCTCTGGAGGGAGTGGGGTTCAAGGTGTTTCAGATCCCAAGCTGTTCAGTATTTGTGGTTTGCAGCTTGGACATGCTTTTCTTTTTGCTTTTTTGTTTAGAGTCCACTAATTAGTGAGAACATCCCCTGCTCATCTTTCTGGGTTTATGATACCTCGCTCAGAAGGATATTCTCCAAATCCATCCATAAAATAGGATTTTTAAGTCTACCTTTCCATAACATCACTATGAGGAGTTCATAACTGTCAAGTCTTGGGCCTCACACCTAACACATAGTAGGTTTTTACTAAACATTAGCTGGTATTATAGATGACAAAATCATGCATGCTAATGACCCTTAATTGCCCCTTCATGAGTAACATTTGTTGGCAGTGATTATTACAGGACAAATGGACACTTTCTTTATAGCCTCAGCTTTTCTAAATATATGGCCTGCATATATGATTAGAGAAAGTCATAACTAAGGAATTCTGTAAAAAAATAAATTCATTTATTATTACATTCCAAATACTTGGAATCAGAAAATTTTCAGATTTTGAATTTTGTTGGAGTGTGGAATTTATTACATTGACGTGAGCTATCTTGGGTATAAAATCAAGTAAATAGGCAATGCATTTGTATTTCATAAACCCTATATACATAACTGGAAGTTATTATATATTTTTGTTAATTTTATGCACAAAACAATCTTCTAATATGAAAATTTCCACTTTGATATCATGTCAGCACTCAAAGGTTGTTGGAATTTGGAGTATTTTATATTTTCAGATTAGGGATGATCAATCTATGTTTACAACTATAGGTTTTAACACTCAGCTGGCAAAGTACTTGCAGGCATGAGGACCCAAACTCAACCCCCATCACCCATGTAAAAGGCAGAGTATGGTGTCTGGTATTTGCATTCCCAGCACTGGGAGCAGAAATGAGCAGATCCCAGGGCTCACTGACCAGCCACTCTAGCCTAAGTCTAATGGATGAACCCTAGGTCTTACTGAAAGACCATAACTCTAGAAAACAAAGTAGATGGATTCTGAAGAACACCCCTAAGCATGACCTCTGGACTCCATAGGCATGTACATGCATACACACACTTGTGTATGCCTGTGTACACAAGGGCACAGAGACACTAAGATACAGAGAAAGAGATACCAAAATATAGAAGGGTAGATAGATGATAGATAGATAGATGCATAGATAGGTAGGTAGATAGACAAAAAGGCATATAGACAGACAAATGAGAGAAGGAGAAGGAGAGAGAGAGAGAGAGAGAGAGAGAGAGAGAGAGAGAGAGAGAGAGAGAGAGAACTATTGGTGTTCCTGCCCCATGGCACTGTTTGAATTACTCTGGGCAGAAATGAAAACTGAAAGTAAACATCCGTGCCTCCCCTCAAAACCCTAGGCGCTGTAAGACTGGTCCTGTGACAGGAGCGTCCTGGCCCCTGGACTCCTTGGCTTCTATGTACAAGAGAAGGAACACAAAGTTGACCCTGGCATGCTTAACTGGTTATGTCACTCACAGAGATTCAGTTAACAGCTTGCCAATGAAGGAGAACTTACCAAGTGATAAATGGCCTGTGAAATATTCAACACAAATCTTCTCAGAGCTAAGGAGGATGTTCGCAAGGCCCAGGGAGGAAGTAGAGCATCTGCACACTTGTATTAGCAGCATATTTGAACTGAAGACAAGCCTCATGGCTTAGTATTTCCCTGGCCATGTTAAGTTCATGGGCACTGACGTTTCTTTGTGTAGTCATTTTAAGGGAAATCTAATTAGAACTCAGTGTGCTATACATGAAAGTACTTAAAAATATTTGCTTGCATATGGCCTAAGTGTAGGCATGGAATATAGGGTTAGTCAGTGTGGCTGCCCTCATTTCTCAGTCTCCTGTGTTGTAGATGGCATGTTTCAATGTCATCCTGAAGACCAAAAGATACGTCCATTAAAGACACTGCATTGGCAAGTGTGATATGAATACAGGCTGTGGGTGGAATTGTTTTTCTGAGGTGAGGGTTTGTGTGCATGTATATATATGGTGTGCTCACTTTCCTGGGTTCTGCATGGAGGAGAGTTCACTTCTGTGGGTAGAGAAACACACGGCAGCTGGAAATCAGTAACAGAGCAAGACTCCCGGAGCTGAAGTTACAGACAGTTGTGAGCCAAATGATGTGCTTGTTGGGAACTGAACTCAGGTTCTCTGCATGAACAGTTGTGTGCTTTGAACCACTGAGCCCTTCACATAGTGCTTTTAAAAGACCTCATGAGCCCATTTTCACATTTATAGATCTGTGCACACCTCTACCTTTTACATCAACATTCTTTCACTGCTCAGTAAGATATCATTCCTGCCTCCCTGAGGCTTTTGAAACACTACACACACACACACACACACACACACACACACACACACACACACACTGAATAAAATTATGTGTCTACTTATTGAATGGCCAAAATGCACTTGTTTTCTTTTTCTTTTTTCTCTCCTACTCTTTGTCCCTTTTAATGTATGCTTTGGGGATTTTTGGTTGATTTTGGTGGCAGCAGTGGTGGTGGCTGGCAGTAATGATGGCCATGGTGGTGGGATTGGGGTTGATACTTGTGTGGTAAAATAAACAGATATTGTGTATAACAGTCAGGCAAAATAATTTTCAACATGCCATTACACATAAATGTTATTTCTTTGTAATTAGGTAAAACTGAAGAATAACTTTAACATTTTTGTAATATTGACAGTGAATGTGCATATCAGTTTGTCCCTGAAATAAATGTTCTTTTTGGACACAGAACATTTTTTCCCCAAGACAGAAACATATTGTTAATTTTAAAAAGCTCACAATGCACACTAGACTTGGATCTTTTCCAGGGTCTCCTTCCATGATGGAGCAAAGGGCGCTGGCTCCTGCCCCTTGAGCAGACAGAGCTACGTCAGTGAGAGATGGTGTGGCCAAAGAGACATCTGATTAGTGGAAGAATGCAGTTAGGACATTTGGGCTTGCAAAATCACATTTTTAACAAATTTATCCAACACTGACAGAAAACCTAAAATGCATAGAGAAAGAATATCATGCCGTCTTCCATTCATATTTTATGCACACTCAATCTTGTGTAGTGTCCTTCACTTATACCTAGAAAAATAGAAATTATGCTGTGAAATTTGGACTAAAAAAAAAAAAAACAAAAAAACAAGGGCTGGAAAGATGGCTCAGAGGTTAAGAGCACTGACTGTTCTTCCAGAGGTCCTGAGTTCAATTCCCAGCAACCCCATGGTGGCTCACAACCATCTATGATGACATCTGGTACTCGCTTCTGTATACTGTATACATAATAAATAAATCTTTTAAAAACAACCAATAAAGAGTACAGAATCTTTAATACTTTTTAAGTGAGAAACCACCCAAATTCCCCAATCAGATCCACTAGCCTAGCCTGAGGATTCATCTATATTTTTCCTACACTTAACCTTTAAAGTCTGAATTTGTTCACCCAACCACCGTAGGGGATGGAATGGAAGACACACAACTCTACAAGAATTGGTGATGCCATCCATCTGCAGCTTTTAGGAACACAGGATAGGGGGTGGTGTCTCCCACAAACCAACAGAGCTCTGGTGCCCTTCAGAGCAGGGAGAGTTGGGGACCCCTATGTTGCAAGGTTGACTTGAAAAACACTTGCAGCAAATTAATTGTGCAATTGCTCACCCCACACAGCTGGGTCACTCAAAACCAAGGGCTTTTATTGTTACTCAAGCACATGTAGCTTCATACAAAGCCTTCCCACGGTGCTGGAGATGCAAAGGATTGTTACAGATGACAGATATAACAACCCCACAAAAGTGACTTCAAGATAGGAATCTGGGAAATACCTGTGCTGGCTGGTCTGGATAAAGCAAATTGTAGACATGTTCCAACATTTGGATACAGGATCAAAGTGTTATCTGCAGAAACTGGGTCCCAAGAGGTCGTTTTCACTTTTGGCCATCAACACACAACATGGAATCACACAGACAAATCCCTGCCCCTTGTCACTAACCCCAGAACAGGCCTGTGGAGGAAGCAGTCCAGATCCATCAACCATATGGCTTCTGGAAGCCTGGCATCCAGGGTGGTTTAGACAAAGCTGCTTGCAAAGGCTTATTAAATTTAGCATCCTGCCTCATCCTGGCTCTGGAACCCTGAGCAGTTCTTTAGAGCCAGCCAGGAAGTGGAGGCACCCTGTCCATGCACCACTAGCCACTTCATCTCTTAGGTGCCACAAAGTTATTGGCCATTGCAAGAGCAGCTGTATCAACTCAGCAATCCCCCTCCTCCCTCAACAGCTGTTTATTTCAATAGACCTGTACACCAAATTCCGCTCTTCTTTAAAAGTAGACCCATTGGCCAGTTTATTTTCTCCCACTTCTTCACCCACTTAAATGCTTATCTCAAATGACTCCCTAGCACCTGCAACTCATTGTCCAGGCAGTCTTCCATACCACTAACCGGGCATCAGATCTGGCATTCTAGACCGATGGGTGGGCAGTGAAAGCTTGCACGCCCCAGTGATCCAAGCTGCCCACAGCTGTTGCATTGATCACTGGCGGAGACATTTGCGCCTGCGCAGGAGGGAGGGGGCGTTGGCTCCTCTGGCTGTCGGTTACAGACCGCTGAAATGAGGACTTAACACCATATGACTGAGAAAACCCTCTCCATGGGAATTTTATGTAAGTAGCTTCACATACCCACGCATATACTGGGAAAAAAATTGAGCAATAGAAGCCTTGAGCACTCATAATTGAGTTCCTGGGGGGAGTTGTGCATATTTAATTTGCAATTTGAAATTATGACCCCAGAATATTTTTTATTTAATTCAACAATAAAAATCTGGAGAGTTGGCTCAGCAGCTGTGAGCCCTGTAGTTCTTACAGAGCACTAAAGTTCAGAACCCAGAACTCACTGCTGGGCAGCTTTCAACCATCTTCAAACTCCAGCTCAAGGGATCTGGCTCCCCCTGCTGGCTTCCACAGGTACCTGCACTCATGTGTGCATGTGACTATACTGATGTAATAAGTACACATTCTTAAACATAAAAATAAATATTAAAAAATAAAAACTAAGACTATTTAACAAAAGAGAGACAACCCATCTATAAAATAACCAAAGACATAAACATCTCTCTCAGCAAGAAGGAGATGTGGTCAGTTAGCCCAGGAAGAAATATTTGACAATGTTAGTCATTAGAGAAATGTAAATCAAAACCATAATGAGTTTTTTCACTACTATTGAACAGTAATTTTGTAAAAATAAACAAACAAAAACAAGTGTAATGATATCAAATGTTACTGGTGGGGATGTAAAACATACAGTCATTCTGAAAATAAAAGTCTGACAGATTATTTAGTATTTGATTCAGGACATGGCATTCTTAAGCATTCATCTCAAAGAAAAAATATCCACACAAAAACTTATGCACAAATGCTTATGGAAGTGTTTGTTCATTGTAGCAAAATATTAAGAGAATTTGAATGCCATTCTGTGAGTGAATGAAAACACTCTGGTATGTCCATATACTAGACCCTTAGTCAGTATTGAAAGAAATGAACTATGGATGCAGACGGCATTGTAGGTAGACCTCAAGGGCAGTATATGCAGTGAAAAAATTCAGTCTGAAAATATTACACACTAACATTCCAAATAATATATGTAGTAGTAAAAATCTAGAAATGGAAGGAGGAGGATTAAGGATTGCAAGGGAATCATGAATGCTAAAGGGTCTGTAGCAAGTAGTTTTATTGGTAATTAATTCTTACATATGTAAATTGTGGTGCTTAAATTTTTAATTTATTATTTGTGTGTGCATGAGCACACATATGTAAGATGACTGACCTAGACTGTTTTTGGTTGTTTGGATTGGGGGGGATGCTTTATTTAGGGGGACTGTTTTGTTTTGTGTTTTAGGGGGGTTTGTTGTTACTGGTTTTTTGGTGTGTTTTCTTCTTTGCTCTTTTTGGCTTGAGAAAAATCCTAACATCACTTTTGGGCAATAAGACAAGTATTTAGAGAGGAAAATGTTGGCCAATTTCCACTGAGGTTCAAATTCTTGTTATGAGGGTGTGAATGGTTCTGATTGTGTTAGCAAACAGCAGTTTTTGACCCGAAAGGCCGGATCATCTATAGGCTGCAGCACAAATGAAGTCTCGCATGAAGCTGAATGCCCACCTTTTCCCTCTTCTCTTTTTCCTGTCGATAGTTAGAGCATGCGCAGCATGTCCAGATCTCCACCTTCAGGAATCAGAAGTCACATATGTTAAGTTTGGGGCTTCGAGGCACTTGATGTATGTAGATGGCAGTGGCTTTTTGAGATTCCTGTCCTTACTTGGAAAAAAAAAAATTCCAACACTTTTACCTCTGCTGTATCTGAAGTCACAGTTAATAGCAATTTATTTTTCTGGAACTTATTCCCATCATTGCAGGTTCAGGTATTCCAAGAGGCCTATTCCAAAATGGCTAGTAGCCATTCCATAACCACTTTAGAAGGATGGCCCTTTGGGAGCGGGGCAGGCAGAATTCCAAGAGTATAAACAGTGCTTGGTGGCTTCCTACTGTTGGTACCTGTCTGGTGGCTCAGAGAAGCATAGTCACTTATCCTTTTTACCTCTTGTGTGCCTGTACAGGTGTGTACATGTGCTCACAAGTATGGGGGAATGGATGGTACATGTCTGTCTCTTACTTGCGGAGTCCAGAGGTCAACCTTAGGGTTCTTCCATAGGAGCTATCCCCTGCCCTTTTTTTGAAGCAACGTCACTCATTGGAACTAGAGGCTGCTTAATCAGCTATGCCTTTGAGTCAATGAACCCCAAATTCACTGCTATCACCACCTCACCAGTATGGGGACATGCCATTATGCCAGGCTTTTTGCATGGGTGCTGAAGATCAAGCTCAGGCTTACATGCTTCTGTGTCGAGAACTTGACTGAGTTATTTCATCATGCTTATTATGACTGAGGAGGTGAAAGACACCCAAGAGGACAGGATGTTATAGAGAAAGTTAGTGATAAGACCAGTCCTTGATGACCACAGCACAAGTGTCAGCAACTAACAATTTGGAAAATTTAATTTTGTTTGCCTCCATTATACCATCTGTAAAACAGATCTGATGGTAACAGCACATGATCTTCTCCATTGTGATGATCTAATGAGAAAAAAAAAAAATGTGTTTTAAGCCATTCCCCACTACATTTGGAGGACACAATACATATTGCTTTCCATTTCTTAGTTACTGTTCTATTCCTCAATGCCCAGGGTGGGTTTTTAAAAAAAGAAAAGAAAAAAGAAAAAAAGAAGAAACTTGCCATGACTTGGAATTGCTTACTAACAGTGACAGGGTCAATTAACTTCCCTAAGAAATACATCTATGAAGAGAATGTCTATTGGTTGAGACTTTCAACATGGTGTTCTTTTAAAAGAGAATGACAAGCCTGTCTGTTCCTTGCCAAGCAAATGACCACATGCCTTCATGGATCCACCTTAAATTTCTCAGACACCAGACTGTGATTCCTTCTCTTCCTAGAATCAAAAAGCTATGGCCCGGATGGCTCCATTTCCAGCAATAGTGCATGAAGGGCAACACAAGTTGTCCACACCACATTTTCTTATAAAACTTTAATTTTACCCAGCATGTTGGTCAAGCCTGCAATCCCTGTGCCTGAGAGGTGGAGGCACAAGAGTCAGGAGTTCAAGGCCAGTCAACATAGGAAGCTTAGGATCAGCTTTGGTTACAGGAAACCTCCTATCTAAGGGGAGGGGCAGGGACTGAAATTCACTCAGGAATTGTAGGGAAGAGGAGAAATCCACCTAAGAAAGCCGAAGGTAGTTTCCTGAAAGAGGGGAGGGAGGTGTTACTGTGTACAAGAGAGAGATTTGTCTACTCTTCTTTCTTTGGGGAACACTTGGAGGATAACACAAAAGAAATCACCCTTGCATTAGTATGTCTTTCCCATTCTCCCAAAATCTTGGCAGTGCCTTACCTAAGAACTGATGAAGGCGAAGGATGAAGCATGGCCGTCTTTGTGTCCTCCTCGGTGCTCAGCTTTTACAAGGGTTTATAAACGTAATGCTTCCCTAGCTGAAGACATTCACACCCTAATCCCTCAGCTGTCTTTTTGCAGGAGTAGAGTGAGCGGATTACACAGTTGAGCCTGACAGGCAGTTTAGAAGGCCGACTGAAAGTTCCCTGCGGACAGGAGCCAAATTAGTTGAATCTACTGTCACCTCCTTAGAGCTTGGCATGATGTCAGTTCTTATGTGCATGCCTGAAAAATAGCCATGATTCTGCCTTCAAAATTGACAATAGGCTTGAAAGACCAGAGAGGAACTGGCTGCCTTTGGTTTCCAAGAATTCCTGCCTACCCAGAAGAGGCCGTTGTCAGTTTTAGATCTTCCCCCAACCTTTCCAAAAGAAGCTATAAAGCGTCTGTTTTTGTTTTTGTTTTTCTGGAAGTCTATGGTAGCAGGGTGTCCCGCCCCCCTGCACTCCACCCTACCCCACACCCACCGCCTCCTGCAGGGACCCCTCAAGCCGGGAGGAGGGGAAGGTGACCAGGAGGGGGAGAGCTAGCCCGCACGTGCAGCGCCCAGGGGAGGAGGCTGGGCCAGCGCAGCGCTTAGTCAGCAGCTGGGCTCGGTTTTGAAACAAAAGCCAATGTCCTCCCTCGGAGTCTGCAGCCGGTCAGTTCCTAGGGGGAAGAAAACTATGCTGCCCAGCCGGTTAGTGGCCCAACTTTCTTTTCCTGTGCCCGGGACTGAGGGCCAGCGGATGTTCGGGACTGGGTGGGATGCTGCGGGGAGGGGGCGCGGGGACAGCTAGCACACACCCTGTTCTGCTCTGGCGTCCGCGCTTGACCCGAGACCCGGGTCCCCGGGGGTGCCAGGCACACACAGATCCCAGCCAAGCACCCTGGAGCCCAGGTCCCTCCGGTGTGCGTTGCAGCTCAGGCACCTTCGCCACCTCGCGTCCCACAGCTCAGACACACCAGGCCCTGGTTTCATGAATGAAATCCAATCGTGTGGTTATAAATAGCCGCCAAGGCTGCTCACGTCACGGTGGAAAGAGGGAGCGATCGGAGGCCGCCACCGCGTTGTTCACTCCGTGCCGGGGCTCTGGGTTCCGCCCGGTGCCCCGCCTGGCTGGAGACGGGG
Organism: Sigmodon hispidus; assembly: GCA_004025045.1. NCBI lineage: Eukaryota > Metazoa > Chordata > Mammalia > Rodentia > Cricetidae > Sigmodon > Sigmodon hispidus. The sequence continues at coordinate 97,293 of PVIH01005356.1, forward strand.
GCGGGAGGAGGGCAGGGCTGGAGACAACAAGGACCTGGGGACGAGCCCCGTGGCCTGGGCCGGGACACAGACGCGGCTGGGCGCGGCTGTGCCATGCTGCCTTTGTGCCACGCCGGGCGGGTGGCGCGCAGCGCGCAGGGTCCCCGCGTCCCCGCGAGCGCGCGAGGCGGGGGCCGCTGCTGAGCGGCGGAGGGAGCCCGGTCTCGCTCGGCTGCAGGGTAGGTAGTTGTGTCGTGCAGAGCCCCAGTGCGTGCAGAGAGCCTCAGCTCCCGATCGCTCCCTGGGTGGCAGGTGGGGACCCCAACCCATGTTTGCAGAGCAAGCTGATGGGAGCCAGGGGACAATCCCCTCTTAGGCGCGTGAGCTGGAGATACCCGCCCCAGCCGCACCCCTAACTTGTAGCTGCTAAGAACACGTACAACAGGCACCTTAGGAGGCCGGCTGCACCAGGGCGGGTGCTGCCGCGCCCCAGGGAAGGCGCCTTTTCCTCGAAGGACCGTGGAGGGGAACTCGGGGCCTGAGAAGAGAGGTGCTCTGATCCCTTGGGAGCTCGCACTGTCAGGAACGGTGCTTTCGGGTTCACGGCGACGCCCCTCGCCCTCCCCCCACCCCAAGCCCTGTGTCTAGGGAGTCGGTTGTGAGTTGCTGTGACAACAGATACACGCTGCCTGTGAGGGGCTTGCACACACCTGAACTTGTGTGTGGGCTTCAGCTTACTGGGTTAACAGCCAGGTATATAGAGAGATGTACAGAAGAGATCCACAAAAAAAAAAAAAAAAAAGAAGAGATCCACACCCACCCACCCGCCCCACCCCCATAAAAACAAGCGGAAGGAAGGCAAGGCTGTGTAAAAATATATCATTCGATCCTGCTGTTGGCTGTGCGGTTTCCATCCCATATCAAACTACTCAACGGAGGAGCAAAGTCAATATTTAGACTTGGACAAGCCAGAAAGTTAGGAGGGAGCGCCAAGCACAGGGTTTTGACTTGGCTTTGCACGTCAGCACACAAGCTGTGCCTTTGGAGCTGACTGTGCTGGGGTGGGGTGGGGGGGCATGAAGTTGATGCATACTCAGGCACAGAAAGTAGCAAGCAGAGGAGTCATCCTGACTTTGAACCTCCCCGGCTTGCGTTTTGGGGGAGCCTCTGAGCTCTTCTTAAATAATCAGCCTGGGGTTTCATTGGCTCTGAAGATTCTCCACCTCGGGTGCGGCGCTGCCTGCTATAAGAAACAGAGGAGACTTAAAACCATCCCAAGCTTCCAGGGACGTTCCGCTTTGCCAGGGGGTACATAGTAAGCCATCAACAGGCTCCTAAGTTCCCTTATGAACGCCTGAGAATTGGTGTTGTACTTCATCTTCAATGATCGTTTAGACGCCTATGAGAGCTTGATGGTTCCCATAAAATAAACTCAGGCTTTTAGACTGTAAAGAACATCTGTACATTGCTCCACAGGTGGAGTGAACAGTCAATTATTATATTAAGGTTTTCCCCTAAGATTCCTGGATCATATTTAAATGTTAATGAGGGTGTAGATTTGACCCATTCTATCCCAGGGTGGAAGGCTTTGGAGGACGACTACTCTGGGCGGGGAGGATTATTGGCAGTCTTCTAAGCTTGCACTCTTCTCCTTTTCCAAGATTGTGAAGGTAGTGAGTATTTCAAGACACGAGGCTCTGTGTAATCACAAAGGAACAGAAACAAGTTGGTATTATTGAGTTAATACTGCCACAAAAAAATAATGGAAGAAACCAGAATTGCTTGATTTGGGCTTAAGGTAATATATTGTTTAAAAATGACATATTAAAGGAAAATCTCTCACCCTCTTTATTGACTTATGCATCTGAAAAAGCCTGTGAGTTTTCACTGAGGTGCTCTTTCTGCACCATCCCCAAATGCTCAGAAATATACTTTTGTGGATGCTATAAAATGTTAACATAGCTATTTCAGGATACACTTGACCCAAAGAAATGCCAGTGTATGTATGCATGGTATCAGTCAAAATCAAATGGATGTGGAAAGAGATTTAAAAAGCATGCTGAAAAAAACATGAGCTCCTATGGGCTCCTGGCAGGCAGTGCGGTTTCAACAGTGTTTTTCTCTCTTCTCTAGGTAAGCCCAGCTGTGAGCAGGGACTTCTGTTCTTCATTTCCAGTGAGCCAGGTCAGTATCTTTGTGCAAACCCACAGAGGTGGACGGTTGCAGCTTCTGATGCTGAATGTGTGTTTTAGAACAGTTTTCTTAGTTGGGAAAGAATGTTTACATTGCTTATTGGCAACAACACAAGTTCATTGTTGGTTGAAATCATTCTATTTTCTCTGTAAGGAAAATGATGCTAGAATGACCCCAGTGCCCCTCACTCCTTTCTGAGGTCTCCTTCTTAACTTGAAAATCAAAATAGTGCTAGACAGGTAAGGATTCTGGGAATCTGAGTGTCAGAAATGAAGAGTTCACTTCATGTTAGCCTTCAGGACAGAGAGGAAAATGTGACAGAATAGTAATGAATATTTGTTGAGTATGAGTCAAGATTTAGGTAGTGTTTGGTTCTGTACATTTATGTTTTTTATTCTACATATGTGTATGTGTTCATAGAGATGGACAAACATCATATTTATATTTTCATATATATGCATATCATACATACATGTACACATATACATATATAATTTTGTAATATGCAACCACCTTTGATTAATTTCTAACATTTTATCTTACCCTAAAACATAAACTTCTATTCAAATAATTCTTCTTCAACAGGGACACTGAGGCCAAGAAAAGATAAATGATATATTTAACTCAATAACTACAGACTCTTCAGTAACACTCAATGTGCAGTTCTTCCTGTAAAATAAATTCTACTCTCTGAAGTAAAAGTAGGTACTTCCTGGAATGTATCTGTTAAAGATAAGAATGTTAATCGGGGGGGGGGGGGGGTCTCACTCTTAAGAAGTTTCCAAAGCAGATTTAAGAGGCAAGATGATAGGCATTCCCATATAAAAAAAAAAGGGGGCGGGGAGGAATAAGTCATGGTCAAGCAGGTCCACAGACTGATTGGGGCCATCCACAAAACTCTGATAAGGAATTCAATATTTTCTTTTCTGTGAGATTATTTTGAATTCCATGAACTAGGTACAAGTTTTCATCTTCATAGATGATAAACAAGCATTTGGGAACAGGCATTACATAGAATTTCAAACCGTCAGAGATCATACTGTTGTTCTGAACTATGGAGTTACAGGACCATGGAGGACCATACAGGACCACTATTTCTTGCAAGGCATCTCCGCTTCAAAGCCATCGCTTTGCAGAACATCCTTGAAAAAAAACACAATAACATGACATGGAACCTCAAAGAAGAGTAGCCCTTCAAAACCTCCATGTGCCTGAAATGTTCTACTTATAGCAGATAGGTTTGGATACATAATAGATAAATCCCAAGCAAAGTATTTGAAAAAGGGCCAGTATTAAGAGTTATGGACACTTGCAGTTTGCACCTGAATTGACAGTATCTCTTGCTTCTATTGTGCTTTTTAAAAAATTAATTTGTAACACTTGTTAATCCTTCTTGGGAAATTTTAAACACAGAGTCATTAACAATGAAGAGCACAGATTACTAAGGAGGTCTCTCTAGATATCATCCTTTTCATGTAATAATAGCCCCCACTCATCTAATAACTTCATATAAGTACAGGTAGTTAAGGGGTATTTTTGATCAATTAAAAGATAGTTATATGAAAACTTGGTCTATAAAGGTTGTTATATCCTAGACCATTAAAAGACAGATCATATTCCATGGTTTGTATAGAGACGATCCTCTATTATATTATAAAACCTCTATTATAGGCCAGGACCTCACCATTAACTGATATATGGCTAGCTGTGATAAATGATATGCCATAAAAATAATAAATGTGACAATCATAAATCTATAATTTATTTAAAATGGTAAAAATTACATAATGTCAGCACCAAAAAAGAACCTTAGAGTTAGCATGCCATCTCTGATAATAATTAATTACTCAGTTAGCCATCAACTATTTGTTTCTTTGGACCCAGCAGGTTTTGGTTACTAGGTGTGTGTGTGTGTGTGTGTGTGTGTGTGTGTGTGTGGCTTATCCCTGGTAAAACAGCTAGAAACATTTGAATGCTGCTGACTTCATATGGTAAACTGACTTGTAGAAATTAGACAGACGGGGCCTGGGAGATGGTACAGTCTGGAAAGTGCTTGCTCCGCAAACATGAGGCTGCACTTGGATTCTCAGAACCTACCTTTAAAAAAAAAATGCTGAGCATGTTTGTAATTTCATCACTGGAGAGGCAGGGACAGATGGATCCCTGGGACTCAATGGTCAGTCAGCATAGATCAGCAAATCTCAGCCTATGTCTGGAAAACACACACACACACACACACACAGAGAGAGAGAGAGAGAGAGAGAGAGAGAGAGAGAGACAGAGACAGAGACAGAGAGACAGAGACAGAGACAGACAGAGACAGAGAGACAGAGAGAGAGAACAGACAGCACCCGGGGAACAAGAGCCAGAGGTTCTGTGGCCTTCATGTGACCCGTGTGTATGTACACACATATACACACACACACACACACACACACACACACACACACACACACACATCTCACTTCTCTGTTGCTATTGTAACAATAGAAGGTGTCCCTTTAGCTTCTCATGGCTGGTGATTTGAATCTGGTCTTTGTTCTCACCTTCTGTTCTCCACCAAGGCTCTCAATCAGCTTCACAACACTAAAACAAAACGTGGAGAAGGAATTTGAAATAAGTTACAAATAGCTAAGAAACAAAAACAAAACAATGGAGGAGGAGAAAATAGCTTGGAGGGCAGCAGGAGACAGTGCTCCCCATGGACAAAATGGCTATGGATTGGTTATCTAGGGCTTGTTCCAGTTTGTAAATCACAGAATGCCAGTGACTAACATAAAACCAGCCACTTGCCCCAGCCCCTTTGTCCCATAGGCCCCTTAGGGCAGAACTTGGGAAATGTGCCAGTCAAGACATGGGGAATGAAAGATGAGCATGTCCTTGGTCTTCCCAGACATCCATGGCATTGCCTGTCTTCAGGAACTCCTTCTAGCCATGACTCAGACACATCAGCATGTTAACGTGAACTGCCAGGAGGTCTAGACAGAGCAATTACACTTCTCTACCCCGCTCTTGAGTTTATTTCTTGTGCAATGGCATATTCCCAGTGCTGATGAGTCTTGATGTCAGGTGCTATCCATCTGTGAAGAAATTTCCTTTGAATTCTTGGCCATCCATATGGCAAACCTAGTGACCCCCAGCTTTAACAGCTACTAGGACTTCCTACATTCCTTCAAGATGCCGAGCATCTGACTGCTCGATGATTGGTATTCATCATCACTTCCAATTTCACAGAATGGATAAAGAAAAGGGAGAGAAGGCCAGGGACCTTAAGTCAAGGAGCCCATAGGAAACAGAGCTTGAATCCATTGGACTTTAGTCTGACCAGGAATTTGAATGCATTCCTGATGAACGCCCAAAAGGAGCTCTTTAACCTACATCATTCCAGGTTACTCTGGCAAGGGGAGAAGAAACACAGATGTTAAATAGTTAAACGGCATTACCTATGTGGGACACAACTAACAAGCAAATAACATGAACTAGCTGGCCGTCTTGCCTATACAAATCTGCTGACCGTGAGTCATGTCTAATGTGCGTTGATGGAAGTCACAGACATAAACACTCAAGTCAATGAGGGTTGAATCATGGAGTCAGGAAAGTCCTTATAAGGTCAGTTGTTGCAGCCTCACTCTGGTGACAGAGCCCTAGCTGGCACCAGTAAAGTGATGTAACTCGACCACTCTCATAGTTAATAAGTGACTTCTTCTCCTGAACTCAGCTCAGGTCTCCCAATCCAACCCAGGCTCCATCCCGTTACATAACACCACCTAGAAAGTGCCAAGGCTTCTAACTCTCCAACTTTGCCACAGTTCCAAACAGTGAGTCCAAAATACACAGGCAGCCTAAGTCATGTTCAGCAAAGACTGATAAGAGGGTGCCAGCGGAATACTGATACGCAGGCATCGGGAGTAGTCCTCCTTATCGGCAGAGATGCCAACACAGAACGTTCCTTCTCCCCTCATCAGAACATAACTCTCCAAGCTCTGAACCAGTCCAAACCATCTCAGCTGAGCAACCCATCCAGAACTTTGTAATTTTGTCTCAGCTCTGGCTGCTGCTAGCTGGGGACTTTGGGTGAAATATGCTTCGGACTTCACTCTCTTGGCCGGAACATGGCAATGGTATAGCCTTGTCCTGAGGATTATGAGGATGTCCTGAAATCACAGGTACAGACCAAGGTTAGTTGTCTGCTTGACCTTTCTGGAATTATCTTAACAGGCAATACTGTAATGCATATGGATAGTCATATTACTTTGATGCTACATTTACTGATGCCACTGTATACTGATGTTACAAGAATAGTTACTACAACATTTTCTCTAGCCATCTCTTGAGTAAAGTCTGAGTGTTCTCTCTCTCTCTCTCTCTCTCTCTCTCTCTCTCTCCTTTTGCCCTCCCTCCCCCCTCACCTTCTATCCCCCTGTCTACCTCTCTCTTTCTTCCCTTCTTCTCTGTCTCCTGGTTCCCATTGGCACATCCACAGTTGCATTTCTTTTTCCTGTAGTCTCGGATCATGAGTTTCCATGAACTTGCTCGTTGTTTATAACTCAGCCCTAAACTAATACCCAGCTCATCCTGAAAATCTGGGTCTCTCCTTCCCTTCTAGACACTGCTTGGTTCTAACATATTTTTCACATAGACTTGCAACCGCGGTGTTTCCAACCAAGTAACTGAGCTATATATCTAGAGATGGCCATTGCCCACAGAAAACTTTTGCTTTCAATTTTGACGCATGTCAGAGCTCTGTACCTCCTTTTCAACTCACAATGTGTTGAGTATTATTGTCTGCTGGAATGTTTTTTTTTTTTCTCTGTCCTGCTGCTGTTAGGTGAATAGATAGGAAAACATAACACTGCAATTTCACCCATCCCCCTCTGCCTGGCCTAATGATTAGCCTGGCCTAAATGACACCTCTGGGAAGCAGTTCAGCACACGCCTCTCCCCAGCTGCCACCTTGTCATGTGGCTCTTGCTGCTCTGCTCTGGACTTTTGGAACTGAGTCTTGGCAACACATCTTGTCTATCACAGAGCAAAGGGAAGCTGCCAGGACTGTTTTGCTTTGTTTTTCCTTCCCTTATACCTGGTTTTTTCCTCCTGTATTAATAATTCAATGGCCTCAAATGGACTTCTTTTTCTTGATGGCACAGTTACCACTAGTGGTTGGCATGTGTGTAGTGCAAGATGGGTGTGTCCGTTGTGTGTTCCCCTAAGGCTGGGCAGCAGGTAAGCTGGGGCCTTGTGCTTTCTGTTCGCCAGTTACCATGTTGTCCCTAACTCCATTGCTAATCTCAGACAAGTTGAGCTTTTGTTTCAGTTCTTAACAAGGAGTTAATTATGCATAAACCTAGGCTCCAATTTTATTAATGTGCATGAATGGGTATGGGAATTTAGGGGAAAAGATCATCTGATTCGGGAGCTCTGAGTTAGGACCTGGCAGCAGGGTCTTCCAAAAAGCTATTGAGATTTGCAGGTAGATAGCTCATGGTATCTGATGAGCTCATACTGGACAGGCTATGGCTGGACCCTCCTGAGCTTGTTTGCTTAGTCTTCAACATGGAAGAAGTGGAGATGGTAGTGTGCTGGTAATCTCTCAAGGAAGGTAACTGTATCAACGATTCTTGTTGTGTAACAAAACTGATGAAAGCCAGTCAAAGAAGGAAGGGTTTATATAGGCTCACAGTTTGAGAGGAAGGCGGTACAGCCAGAGTGTGAGGCAACTGATCATGGCGCATGTGCAGTCAGGAGGGAGAGGCAGATGGATGCTGGCATTCACTTGCTTTCTCCTTTTTATTCAGTCTGAGACCCCAGAGCATGGGCTGGTGCTGTCCACACTCACAAAGAGTTTCCCCTCTGCAATTAAACCTTTCTATAAATGTTCTCACTGACATACCCAGAAGCCTGTTCCCATGGTGATCCTAAATCCACTCAAGTTAACTAGAAAGATTGACCACCACAATAATGCTGCATATGTTTGCATAAATATGCATTTAAGTGCATCTAGGGGGTGGAAATGTAGCCTAGTGGTAGAGTGTGTACTTAACATGTTCAAGGCTCTGGGCCTGGTTCCCAGCATATGCATACATCCATACCCAGACAAATGCTAATGACATCAAGACTGACTGTAGAACACTTAACAGATAATAATAACATTCACAATACCTTTTACTATTACTCTTATGTTAATGATTGTTTCTCACTGAATGGTTCTCTCTCTCTCTCTTTCTCTCTCTCTCTCTCTCTCTCTCACACACACACACACACACACACACACACACACACACACACACTTCTATCCACAGCCAACATATAGTTAATCTGGAATCGGAGTTCAGTTCCCACAAAAGTGTTTCATGCTCTTTCACAGTGACGCATCAGACGGAAGTGAAACCACAGAACAGAAGTACAGGTCTGAACTGCACCAAACTATGGATGATGTGAAGGAGTTTATGCCCAAATGAGTAGAAGTGTTTAAACTCTGCAAAGACATGATGAACTATTTACAATGTGACAGGGACACACACAGGATGCTTTTTATGTCATTCTACAGAACAGTACATTGAGCCCTGGTTTGTTATGGTGGCCAGTTCCCATAAAGTGAACACTTCTGAGGTCACAAAGCTCAAAGATGGCACAAAGACACACCTTTCTGCAATATTTTCACCCCACACATAAGAATGCAGCAACTACTCTAAGGCATGAGCTCTGTATGTATATTTTTAATCACTGTATTCTCATTGTGTAGATGTATTGCCTGCACACATATCTATGTACTACATGGGTGTCCAGTGCCCACAGAGGCCAGATGAAGGCATCAGATTCTTTAAAACTGGAGTTGCAGGTGGTTGTGAGTTGCCATGTGGATGCTGGGAATCAAATTTGGTTCCTCAACAAGAGCAGCCAGTGTTCTTAACTGCTGAGCCATCCCTCCAGCCCAGCATAGAGTCTAATAAAATTTAAGATAATTAGAAAATTATAACTTTTGAGGACTTAGTATAATTTAATTCTAAGTTTCTACAACTTTTTTTTTTAACACTGACACCACTTAATGAATTTGTCCAATTCTGCAGTTTGCTCTTGGTGACCTAGTGGGGGCTGGCCCCAGAACACAGAGTTCTGTGGTTCTTAACTTTAGCCGTACCTTGGTTGGAATATCCTGAGGCACTTCCTCCCTACAGTTTTCATCTTAGTTTCAGATGTATTCCATGATGTGGGTGCTCAGGATCTGAACTCTTTTTCCTAGCTAAGGTATCTTGCCCATCTACTCTGTGTACTTTACAGTATCTTGCCTCTTTCACCCGGTGTTGTGCATGTGAGATCCATCCATAATGAATGTATCAAGATTTCCTCCACTTTTAGTATTCCATTGTATGAGTGGATCTCAATTTATTATTGATTTATTCATTCTACATGTAATGGGGATTTTTTTCTTCCCAACGGCTGCTCCTTATGAACTGAAGTGCCAAGAACATTCTGGTATAGATAGTAGCATTATTCTTATCAAAACAAATCCCCCACTGGCTGTACTGGGCATCACTTTTCCTGACTTCTGTCCAACCACCCTCCTCTACTCCTCATCCAGCATAGCCAAGGCATTAGTTTCTTCATGGGAAAGCACGTTTCCTTCCCTAAGTCCTGAGGCTATGGCTTCTATTGATCATAGGCTGGTTCCCTGATTCTTTTCCATGCAGGAGTCCCAGCTGCCCATCTCATCAGGACATCTGCACTTACTCTAAAGGGTTATGACATCTGGCATCACATCACTAAGCAGGGGCAAGAGTAACAGACTTTGTGGTGAGGGAACCAGAGGCTAACTTTGACAGCTGGTCAGTAAGGCTCCTAGAGAGAGGCTTCAGTTCAGGAAAATGGTTTCCCGGCGCTGTGTATCAAACAAAAAGCAACAATGAACTCACTCCCTTGACTGCAAGTCCCCTGAGAGCTCTGCCCTGATATGACATGGTCTGGAGATAGCGATGCCCTTTGGTTGTTCAGCAGGTGACCCCAGCCGTAAAGTACCATCTGGGGGAATTTATGGAAAGAATAGAGGGAGGGGTAAGGAAGAAAATGGGGGGTGAGAATGAGATTTTTTTTTTCTTCTGCTCAGATGATCCTAACTAGCATAATGTAATTTCCTCAGTGTTTAACTACAGTTGCCCAGCTGTGTGGCATCTTCAGAAAATGCCGGGTGCTGCAGAGAATCACCCTCCAACAGCTCTGGAGGATGTTTTCAGTGAGCCAACCACAAAGCCCCATCAGCCTCTTTGTCATCTTTATGCAGTTATTTATTGCTCCATGCTGGAATCTTGCTTTCTCAGAGGAGCATCTTTTTTTTTTTTTCTTTTTAAAACTTCATTATTTATTTTATTTGCCTTTGTGTTTGCCTGGAACTGGGAACTGGAACTATAGACAGTTGTGAGCTGCCATGTGGGTGCTGGGAATTGAACCCCGGTCCTCTGGAAGAGCAGTCAGTGCTCTTAACCGCTGAGCCATCTCTCCAGCCCCAGGAACATCTTAATAATGGCCCTGCTATCTCTTTAAAGCACTGATCAGCACTGCTATTTTTCCAGCCTGCTCTTTGCCACACAGCTCAGCCACAGAGGTAACTATGGAAGGTATCTATAAAAAAAAGAGGCTCCAAGTATAACATGTATGTATGTTGAGTCCATGAGAAAGTATCTGAAGATCACAAATGGGCATCAGGGTACAACTTTTAAATACCACAGCCACCGAACATACAGTTAGACTGATGAAGAGTCGGAACACTAGGCAGGCATGGAAGTATGTATGGTCAGGAGATTCAAAAGTTTAAGGTCATCCTTGGGTAGATACATGTCAATTACAGACTAGCCTAGGCTATGTGATAATTTTTCTTAAAAAAAAAAATAAGTTGAAGGAGCTAGGAATTTGACTAAGTTTCTAAAATGCCATGTAAACATGAAGACCTGAGTCATCCATACAAAAAGCTGAGTGCAATGATACAACCTCAGTATTGGGATGAGGATCCTGTAATCCCCATATTGGTATCAGGATGGGGGTGGACAGGCAGATTCCTAGAACTCACTGACCTAGCCAGTCTTCCAACTCCAAGTTCATCTGCCTCAAAATAGAAAATGAGAAGCGGCTGAGGAAGCCACTGGCCTCTGACCACTGTATGACACATGTGCATATGCACATACATATACCACTCTCATAAAAATGTTAAAAATAAAATTTTAAAATCCATCAAGAATACTGTCAATACTTGCCTGTGTCTGCCATTCCACCACACCTTCCAAGGGGGTTATGTGTTAAATCCCACACCCAAGGTGAGCCCTTCACCAACACCAACCAACACCCTAACTGTTCATTCAGCCATGACTTCATCTGAGCTACCTAGTGTCGTTTTCAGATACAACTCCGTCACCCGTGGATCTCACGGAAGTCACCCTTTCTGGTACATTAATAGTGTGAAATCTATACATGAATGTGCATCAGTACTTATACACCTGTGACTTCAGAAACACAGACATGCGCGCAGCATGCCAACTGGGAAATTGCTAGTTGCTTCCCTCTTAACAAATGTCAATTTCAGTCATACTGTACTGCTGACCCATGCTTAAAATAGTGCAATGGTCATTGATTTCTGCAGAATACACTTGCTTTCTAACTTCTTCATTTTTTCCCCATTCTGTTAGCATAAATATTTTCTTTGGATGCTCAAATTTTCAAAGCCAAGAATTTCTCTTCTTTTACTAGAAATAGAATTGTATGTGTTTGTTCTGAGTGGCCTCAGCTGTCTTTTTATGAAGTTCAGTTTCTGTGTCTGGTATTCAGCAAAAAGTCATTTTGATTTCTGGTTTTTCTTTTTTGTTTTTTCATTTGAATGCCTATGTCAGAAGAAAATATGCTGGCTGCCCTTTACAAATATTTTCTTTAAGAAGCTGAAGTATCTTCAAAAATAACAGTTAGGGGTCTGTAGAGGTGGCTCAGAGGTTAGGAGAAATTGCTACTCTTTCTCTTGCAGAGGAACTAGAACCAATTCCCAGCACCCATTATGGCAGCTTACAACTGTCTGTAACTCCATTTTTAGGACATCTGACACTGTTTTCCAGCCTCTAAAAGACCAGGCACACACAGGCAAAACACCCCTACACATAAAAATTAAAACAATAATAATATTTATTAGAGGCTGGAGCAATGGCTTGGTGGAAAGAGCATTTGCTGTACATGCATGAGGAGTCGAGTTTATGTCCCAGGACCTCCATGTGAAGCTGAGCGTGGCCTTTTGTGCCTGTAACTCCAGTGTTGTAGCTGTGAAAACTGGTGGGATCACTGGACTTGCTGGCCATCAGCCTATCCTCAGGTTCAGGGAGACTCTGTCTAAAGGAAATAAGGAAGAGGATAATAAATCAGGACACACAGATCCTTCTCTGGCCTACACACACACACACACACACACACACACACACACACACACACACACCACTCATAATAGTTATAGTTTTATAGCTTATTTGTATAGGCACACTAAGTATAATTAGTAATATATGATTACATTGTACAGTCCTTCTATTTTTACAACCTGAAATACTTTCATTTATAAAAGTAATGCAAACTGAATCCTGTAGCCCACACCTTTGATGCTGGCGCTGGTGACTGCAGATGCAGGTGGATCTCTGGGAGTTCAAGGCCATCTTAATCTATACAGTGAGCACCAGGACAGCCAGGGCTACATAATAAGACCCCGTTTCAAAAACATCCAAAATAAGTCAAAGCATTGCTTGTAAAAAGTACCATTCTGCCATAGAAAAATGAAGTGAGAAGTACTAATACCAGCTACACCATGGATTAACTTGAAAACATTTGCTGAGAAAGACAAGCAGAGAAGATTCTAGAGTGCCTGACTCCATCCAAGAGAAATGTCATGAGCAGGCAAATTCGCCAAGAGAAAGATTAGTGGTGGTCAGAGCCGGGAAAAGTGAGAGTTGGGATGAACTGGCATGACGCTAAGATTTTATATGAGTGTCATTTGTCATGGAATATGAAAATAAATTATGTATTTTTAAAGGAGTAATATATAGAGAATGGGAATTTGGTCCCAGTGTTCTTTAAAGGTTATATAACTGGATTGTTGAAAATGTGGAAACAAAAAGCAGGGAACTGACTGGAACGGTAGCTAGGAAATGGCTTGGTGAGTACAATGATTGTCACACAAATGTGAGGACAGGAGTTGGAATCTTCAGAACCCATATTAAAAGTGAGGCAGGCCTGTGGGCCCACCTGTGACCCCAGCACTTGGCAGACAGAGACAAGGATTCCTTGAGACAAGCCAGCCTAGACAAATCAGTGAACTCCATGTTCATCAAGAGACCTAGCTTGGATAAATAGAAAGCAATCACAAAAGACAGCAGGTGTCAACCTTAGACCTATACACACACACACACACACACACACACACACACACACACACACACACACCCTGTGCATCTAAACACACGCACCCATACACGTGCACATAGAAAGAAATGATAGAAATGAGTCATGACTGCTTCATCCAGCAGTGATTGCTGCTGCCTGCTCATTGCTCACTTCCAATATATTCTCTGTGTTATTGTTGCAATTTAAGTGGTTGATGTTGTTTTCCAAGATGACAGGGACATCATTTCTACATTACTACATTTTAAGTACTCATATATGAACATCGCCACTCCCTAACAAGGCTGGAGCCCAAGGAGGGTCCATTAAATCAGCAATAGGATTTACATAATGGATGGGGAGGGCAGGAAGCCAAGCAGACTGTGATGGCCACTGCTGTGGAAGGAAAGACAGAAGGCCTGGTGGGCAGAGAGACACTCCAATGGGTGCCAGGAAAGGGGGAGCCCTAGGGGCAAGCTCTCTGAGGAGAATGCTTTCAGACTTTTGCTATGAGACTCACATTATGTAGAACACTCCTTTCTGGAATGAATCCCTGTCCCATTGTGGTGGACGTGCTGCTTCACTGGAATCGGGCTCCAAACAAGGGAAGGATGAGCTTTTAGGCTACGCCTCCTTTTACATTTGATCCAGCTCTCAGCTGTATTTCCAATCATAACCCTACTATGTTCCCTTGAATATTTGCTTTTCCTCTACACTTGCAGATACTGAGATCAGGCTTCCGATTATGAGGCATACATAAGTGATTCAAACACTTGACAAGCATGATCTAATTTAATCGTCCCACCTCTTGAGCAGGACTATCCCCCACTTTATACAAGAAATGAAGGCTTGGCTTAAGAAAAATAACCATACTTTCTGTGGTGCTGTATGCCTTTAATGCCAGCAGCTGGGAGGCAGAGGCAGGTGGATGGCTGTGAATTCCAGACCAGCCAGAGCTATACAGTGAGACATGTGAGGAAAAAAAAAAAAAAAACAGGAAGAAATGAGATTGAGGAGGAAGGGAAGGAGGGGAGGAGAGAAGGAGGGAAGAAGGAAGGGAAATCCCAAAGATAATACAGCAATGTGCATGTGATGTATTGTACGTGTGTGTATATACATGTGTGGAATCCAATAGTTGACAACAATTATCTTCCACAATCGCATTACTTTTTACTTTTTAAATCACATTACTCAAGGTCTCACTAGACGTAGAGCTTAGAGATTCTGCTAGTGTGTCTGGCCAAGGAAGCCCCAGGGATCCTCCTGCCTCTACTTCCCTAGTTCTGAGATTATAGGCACTCACTGCTGAGCCCAGACTTTTGGTGGGTGCCAGAGATTGAACACGGATCTTCCTGTCTATGCAGCAAACTCTCACTGAGTAAGCTAATTCTGCAGACCCTGACTTTTTCTATTCTTTATAATGACATTTATAGTGATATTCCTCAATTGGATATTTCAGGAAACAGTCCTTTCAAGTCTAAGGGTTCAGGTGGCAGTGGTTGTAAAACACCCCATTTTGAGTCTTTCGTTAATTTCTTTGTGACCAAAGTATTTGGTTCATAGACTTTGTACTTTGGCGGGGAGTTCATCTTTATGATCTCACATATGCTAAGCACACTTGAAGGAAGGTTCGCTGGCTCCTCCGGATCTGAAAACACCCAGAATGCCTATGGCCTCTGCTGTTCACTGCTCCAGCCCACAGCCTACAGCTCCTCTGTCCTGGCTTTCTTACTCTGACATTGATGAGCTTTGGTTTTTCAGCCCAGATGCTTCAATTGCTTCTGGAATCTTTTCCTTGAACTTGCCATTTTCTTCCTGTACACCATATGCCCTTTGATTTATTAAAATCTGCTATCGCTTTGTTGGTTTTTGTTAGGAATCTCCCTTCCCCCCCCTTTTTTTAAAAAAAAAAAAAAAAACAACTTTCCAAGTTCTCTTTCAGAGATAAGTTGTGTATATACACAATGTTGTTGCCTGATTCAAGCTGATTAGGCTGTCTGGTTGTTGTTCTTGCCTCCTTCCACAGCCCAGGCTGGCCTTCATCTCCTTCATCCAGCTCTCAGTGCTGGAGCTTGCTCATGACGCCACGGCCCCTGGCTTACTCTCCTCCTCTGGTCCACCAAGTTGCTCTTTGCTCCCTCAGTTCTTCGAAACAAATGCTAAGTGGGAGACGTGTTTTGACATCCAGCCTTTTCATTATCTGCTACCAGATCACAGCCTTCATTTCTGTGTGCAGAAGGACATCTGTGTCCTGCCTGCCCCTCACGAACCTGCCATGTTCTCACTCACTTCTGCTGTTTACCACCACCCAAATTTTGTTTTGGTTTTAACATGGCACCCATTACGTCATTCATGGGCTGCCTTCATTATGTTTCTTGTTTTATTACCTGCATAACCTCATTTACTGTTTACTTGCACATATTTTAGCATCATTTATGTTGGTCACATCTTTTTTCTTTCTCCTGTTATTTCTCACAGAATATCCACTCAGGGTTTATAACAGGCCTCCTGTGCCTTCCTCTATCCATTTTTTTTTTTTTAAAAAGGAATCCTGACGGCTGAGGAAATCCCTCTGTTTGTCCTTAGCTCTGTCAGAGTCCCTCAGCAGTCATCCAATTCCAGAGAAGACAGAAGTTAATGAGTATGGTACAGATGGAGACTTTGTGGATGAGATAAGGACAAAGTGAGCAGTGTGGCAGCTCAGCAGTCTTGTTCAAGGATGCTCAAGGATGCTTGTTCACACTTGGAAAGTGCCCCTCACTCCACCCCTTCTTAGCTTTACACTATAGCCACATCCCTCACAGCATCTAGATAGAAAGGCCTGGGTGAGCAGGTAGGTGGGCACTAAGGTAGTCCAGAAATCCTTGTTCTATGCCCAGATCTCTGTATCTGACCATCTTCAGTAAGAGGCCATGGGGCTGTGCCATGCTCAAGACAACATGGCCATCTCTCAGAGACCCTCCACTGGCCCCACAATCTCTGTTCTAGGTCATTCTAGCCTTCATGACTTCATTATGGTGATGTGTGATGAAGAACATGCTGTTTATTGCTGGGGCCAATTCTTTTACTTTGAAAATGGACATGCCATGGGCCACCAGTAAACTCCTTGCTTGGCTCCATGGAAGAGATTTGGCAGATTTCCTTCAATTTCTGGCATACAGCTGCTCTCTCACCCTGCTTTGTGACACTGTTGTTGAAGCCAGCTAATTGCACTTCAAGGCATGGCTTCCTCATCTGTTACAAGCCATTCTCCATATCTCATTGGTTTATATGCCTCTTCTTTCTCCTTTCTATTGGGGTTGCTAATGTCTGAAAGGAAATGAGAATTTCCTTGTACCTTTATATGTAAATATTATTAAGGTTTATAAATCGGTGATAGGTGTTGGTGCACGAGAACCATCAAATTCTTTTATTGTTCCCAACCAAATAAAGCCCTCGGTGCCTCTTCTTCTATTTGTTAGCTTTCTTCCTTGTCTCTTTGCTTTTCATTTGGTGAAGGAACCTGATCTTGCGCCTCATGAATCCCCGAGACTCTGTCTCTTCCTACAGATCATAGGCCACATTGGTTCAGGAAGGTGGAGTGAACAGAACTGAGGAGACAGATCTCTGGGAGACAAACTTTGGTAAATCAGCTCAACTTTATTCCAGAGGATAAGAAGTACATAAGACTGGGGAGCCTGGGGACAAACCTTAATTTGCATTAAGTGGCAGTGTCTTGTCATAAGGCTCTTAGCACAAGTCTTAGTCATCATATGTGCAATGTGGGAGCCTCCTAGCAGGAATCTGTGCCAAGAGTCAAGCTAAAGATAAATCAGGCATCTGGCTTAGAGACAGCTTTCAGATAAGGTCAGACCTCTGGGCTCAGAGACATTCTCCAGATAAGGGCAGGTAGAGAACAGGAAGTTTCTCTGGGGAGGGAGAGAGTCTCCATGTTGGTAAACTTTTGGAAAAATTTGCTATGCCATGACAGACTGTAACCTCTGACAAGCAAAACCTCCCAACAATTACCCTGTCAATGGATGATGCCCTTCTTGCTAGGGGACAGTAGTGGGGTGAGATGCCACCTGCCAAGTGCTGCTCTCATGATAGGCCACAATAGATGTTGCTTAAAGTATTCATCTCACCCACCACAGTCCTAGACACAGGCTATTCTCAAGGCCACTGGGCTTAATCATCAGTCAGCAGAGGCAGCTGCATGTGAGTTCTCTGCCAGCGTCAGGTACAAGGTTTCCTAGGGAGAATAGGGTGGCTGAACTTCTGGGCCCAACTCAGCATTTGCTGAAAGGTGAGTATGGGCAAGGTACTGTGAAAATATTTAAAGAATAAAAGAAAGAAATGTTTGACAGCAAAAATGTGTAGTCTAGACCTGGAAATGTGGCTCGGCTAGTAGAGTGTTTGCACAATGTGCATAAAGCCCCAGGTTCAATCCCCAGTACCACATAAATCTGGAACTGGGGAAGTAGAGGCAGGAGGTTCAGAAATTTAAAGTCACCATGACTACATAACGAGGTGGTGGCCAGCTTGTACTACATGAGACCCTGTCTCAAAATAATAAGAATAAATGTATAATCCTGGTAGGGTATAAACAGAATATATAGAAATTAATTATCTGTCTTACAAACTGGGATATGATAAACACCCCAGAAGGCAATGTATAAGGAAAGACCAAGATACAACCATGGTCTGTCTATTTGACTATCTCTGTGAATCCCAGCCTGATCAGAGAGACAATCCTTCTATCATGGCCCCCTGGCCTTTTCTTTTCCCTGTCCTTGTGGCAGCCTTGTGATTCTGGTGGCACCTTTTGGAAGCCCATCCAAGCCTGCTGCTCTTCTGCTGACACACCATTCTCACAGCATTTAGAGTAACTCCAAAATCTAAACTATAATTCCAAACTCTTACAAGTTAAAGGGATGACCTGGTCCATGCCCACCCATCATCACACTGTCTTCTCCTAGATCTATCTACAGAGAGCTTCCTTGTGGTGATATATCGAATAAAGATTGCCTGACGATGATAGGGCAGAACCAGCCACAGCACTAGCCATAGAGACCAGGCAGTGGTGGCACATACCTAGCACTTGGGATTCAGAGGCAGAGATCTGTGTAGATATCTGTGAGTTCAAGACCAGCCCTCACTACATGAGATTAATCCAGTCCAAAAAAGAAACAAAGCCAGGCAGTAGTGGTGCACACCTTTAATCCCAGCACTTGGAATCCCATGCCTCTGCTCCTAATCCTTGGGAAACACACACCTTTAATCTTAGCACTAGGAAGGAATTGATATGGCTGAGCAGAGAAAGGAATATAAGGTGGGGAGAGGCATGAGTTTGGCTTTTCCATTTCAGCTTATGGTTCTCTTTGCCTCCCCTCTTCAGTCTGAGCATTTGTGGAGACAGGATCTTCCCCTTTCGGCCTGAGGAGCTGGCTAGGTGAGAAATGACTGTGGCTTGCACCTCTGTCTCTCTGATCTTTCAGCTTTTCCCAAGCTTCAGGGCTTGTTTGTTTGTTTGTTTCATAAAACCAATTAGGATTCATGCAACAGCTCCTGATCTCTCTGTCTTGCGACTGGGAGCCTCTCAACTCCAGACAGTGAAAAAATGAAGCCTTTTCATAGAGACCTGATCTGCAGGCCTAAACTCAAGAGCCTCTCTTTCATGTAGCCTTTCATAGTCTTCAAGTAACTCAGTACATTTGTATGCTTTTGACTCTGAAGTCCAGGATAGTAATGCTTACCCTTGACCCAGTCACTCCTGTATAGCCACAGGCCTAGATACTTTTCTATAGTTGGTCTTCCTGTAGCCCAGAAGGAAAAAACAGTTTCAGTGAGTGGGTGAGGATGAGCTGGGGTATAAGCAGAGCCATCCAAGGAAGTGTTACGTGGCCTACTTGTAGAAGAAAATAGGCCAGCATGTCTAGAATGGAGCACACGGCCTAGTTGGGGAAATTAAATCTAGTCTGGAGTTTCATGCTTGGCAGGTGGGGCAGGGTCTCGCTGTGTAGCCTAGGCTAGTCTCACAGCCGAGATCCTCCTGCCTCAGCTTCCGGAGTGGTAGAATTTACAAGTGCACACTACCAAGTCCAGCATTTTTATATATCTTTTAAAGTTATTTTTTTTTTATCACATTGATTTGTGTTAGTGGGGTGAGAAAGAGACAGAGATAGACTTACACATGTCCATGCCATGGCTTAAGTGTGGGAGTCACAGGACAGGTTATGAGAGGCTGTTCTCTCCTAGCACTAGGAATTGAACTCAGGTCATCAACAGGCCTGGAGGCCACACCAGGTACCTTCACCCAGTAAGCAGCCTCTCAGGTCTATCTTTTAAGTTTCTTAATCCTTTTTTTTTTTTTCATCAGTAGAAATAACTTGACTGTAGCTGAGGTAGAAGAGAACGTTAATGTCCATTGCTGGCTCAAAACTCATTAACCTCGAGTTTTTTGTTTTGTTTTGTTTTAAGAAAGGAAAACATGGCCTTGCTGTAATCACAGGACTCAATGAAGGGCCATGGGTGGATGGTGTGTTAGAAAGCACCATTTCATTTCCGAGAGATGGCCTTGGTTTTCCTGGCACCCGGGACCTCTACAGCATTGTCTTATTTAAGTTTCTCATCAAAACACTTAGTCAAACTTAAAATGTTGTGATGGAGATGACAGTTCTGCTGACCTGGATAACTTTTATCTTAGAGATGCCATGTGAGCAGCCTTGGAAGGTCTAGCCTGGCCCTGACTGCTCCTTCCCAACCCTGAAATGCATTTTCCACTGCAGTGAAGATGTGATCTTATATATAAAGCAGCTCCTGCCTGCCCACATCAGCAGTTAAGAATACAGCCTGACCCTCTCTGCAGAAATGGAAATTGGGCTGTCTGTACTCACTGTTAACGCAATTTCTGGCATTTCCCTTTGGTTCATGTCAATAGAGAAGAAAGTCCTCATTTTTTTTCTTCAGGACACACTCCTCAAATACTAGAATCTTGGTTCTGCCAATATTTTTGCTAATCACCAACCTAAATGATGCCTTCTATTGTGGATTATTGGTTTCTTTTGGAAATAAGAAAATGTAGCTGTGGAAACTACCTATTCACAGGGTCAAGGGCTTCATTTTCTACTGTTAAGCAAACTGTTCCCAGAAACTTGATAAGAATAACAAATTCAGCAGGGACAGAGGAAATGGTATTAGGAGAGGCAGCACATCGAGGTAATGGTTGCTCCAAATTAATTAAGGAACCCTTAGTGAAAGATCTTTGACAAATGATAGCTCTGCCCCACACTCCCTAAGATCTCAATTTGTTAATGAGTGAGGAGTCTTACAGCCTCATCTAAATGCACTATGTGGCCAGACACTGAGGTGGACCTGTTGAGAGGAAAGTAGCCTATCCTGGGTTTCCCCTCAATATGGAATTATGGGGCCTAGACTCTAAGGTCATGTAGCCACATTTTCTTGGGAGCCAGTTTCATAGGGAGAGACAAGATACCACAGAGACCATCATTTCAAGGGCTGGAGGGGGCAGGGCAAAGTACTACCACAGGAAGATGAATGACTTGAAGAAGAACCCAGTAGAGCCAAGGTTATATTCCAACATGGTTGTTGTTTTACTCATGATTGACAGACAGACAGACAGACACACACACACACACACACACACACACACACAGAGAGAGAGAGAGAGAGAGAGAGAGAGAGAGAGAGAGAGAGAGAGACAGAGAGAGACAGAGAGAGACAGAGAGCGCAAAAGGGTAATTTTGGACCAGATGGCACATTTAGTCATGGCTTATGGTATATTGCATTTGAGCACATGGATGAACTCTCTATAGGAATGTAATGTTACTGGGTAAACAAAATGGGCATTTGTGGGATATCAGCTTTTGCAAAAAGCAGAAATAAAACTCAGACACTTCTGCTTCAAGCATCTGCAAGTCAGGGAACAAAGCAAATTGGTCCATGGAGAGGAAGGGTAGCTGGGAATCTTAACTAGAGATAATAGTATCTGAAAACAGTTTTAAGGACTGAATAGAATTTTCTAGATAAGCAAGAAATGGGGGAAGGAGGAAGAAGGAGTAAAACCCATAAAGGTGCCTGGTCAGGTCCCCAACAGCACATAGAATTCAAGGAAGCTGCAAGGAGGCTAAATCGTACAGTGCCAATGTCCACTACCTCTAGAACAAATTACCAAGCATTGACGTGAAACAACACGCATTTACTAACGCTCAACCCTGGAGATCAAAGGTCAAAAATTTTAAAGCATTGGTGGGTTTTGTCCCTTCTGAAGGCTGGTGAAGAGAATGGCTCCTTACTTTTTCTGTTTTCCAGAGCTCACTTGCATTCCTGGCTCTCTGGCCTTTCCAAAGCCAGCAGAAAAGCATCTCCCATAGTTCTCTGCAGCCTGGATCTCCTGCTTGCTTCTTCTACATTGAGAGCACATTCAACAGTACATTAGGTCCAAAGAGCTAGCCATTTTACTTCCTTCTGAGGCTCTAAGTGTTCCATGCCAGGGGAACAAATTTCATTCAGAGGGACTAAGAAATGGATTTCAGGTGCCGTTACTCTGTGTATGACAAATGCCATGCAGGGGGCAGAGGGTGTTGGCACATAGAAAAGTTGTCATAACCCACCAACATTGTTTGGAAAAGATCTAGCTTCCAAGGAGCGCTTGTGTACCAATTTCAATTGATTGTCAGCCTAACGGGATGGAGAACCACCCTCTGGGCATGGCTATTAGGTTGATGTAGAAAGACCCACCTGAAAATGTAGTCAGCACTGTTCTGGGCTGGAGTCTTGAACAAACTAGAAAGGAGAAACTGAGTTGAGGACCAGCATTCATTGTTCCTTCCTGGTTGCTGTTGCATGTCCAGCTGTCTCCAGTGTCTGCCACCATGCCTTCCTTGCCAACTGTGATTCCAAATAAACCCTTTCTTTCATGAAAAAGGATTGCCAGGTGTTGCATTGCAGCAGTGATATTATTGTAGACATCAGAGTTCTGGAGATTTTCATAACAGGTGTGTTTTAGGTCACTGCTGCTATGTAAAAAGCCACCCCCAAAGCTTGCTGTCTTTAGAACAATAAGATGCTTTTCCTGTTGGCCTCTCCTAACTCAGTCATAAAACTATATACAGTCAGGGGATCAGTGAAGCTGGAAGATCTGCATACCTTTGGGGACAGCTACCACAGGACTGTCTTGATGCTTCTTGGGCTCTGTTCAGCTGAGCCAGCGGCTTTTGTTAATATCCTCAGGGCAGAACCCTGAAGTCTGAACTCATATGACAAAATGGCTCACTCAAGTTCAAGAAAAAGGGAAATGGTTGCCCCTCTGCTGGAGGCTGCTGTACTGTCTCACATGGTGAGGTGTTGGCATTAAAAGACAGTAAGGTTGCATAAAGGGTTGTATCCACCCTGGCATTTGAGATTAGGGCAGTAAGGTGTTTCCGGTGACAGTAACTTCCAAAATTCAGCCAAATGGATGAATGGTTTGAATGTGATAAGTACCATAGATACTGAAATGAGGGCGCTACAAGGCTGGGGCATAAAACATCTAATCCTGGGGCTACTGAACAGCAACAATGGCAAATAGAGAGGAATGGCCTGTGGTCCAGATTATGATAGTAACAGCAGGGAAAGTCTGGGCTGGCCACACCAATGACATGGTTCATGACCACAACATGTAACTCTATCTCATAAGAAATGGACGTTCAGCACCCAGCCCCACTCTGTCTTGTGTCTCCTTTGATAGCCACCAAATCTGTCTGTTGTCATGATATTTTGTGTTGTGACAAATAAAGCTTGCCTGAAGATTGGAGGGCAGAGTTAGCCACTAGTTAACCATAGAGGCCAGGCAGTGGTGGTGCACACATTTAATCCCAGCACTAGGAAGACAAGGGAGGTGGAGACAGGATCTTGGCCGCCCATTCTGTCTGAGGATTAAGAAGTGACGGTGGCCGCTCCCTTGCTACTTTGATCCTTCAGCCTTTACCCTAAATATCTAACTCTGAGATTTTATTCTTAAGACTAATTAGGATCACGATTCATGTTTACTTGCCAGTTGTGAAATAAATTCACCATTTCTGACATCCAGACAGGCTGAATAGATGCTTCAGGGCGCATTTTAGCCCTTAGCTTCCGTGTCCTCCAAGTTTGTTCAAGTAGGAAATGCAGTAACCAGTCAGTTTACAGCTACCATCTCTGACTTTTTGTCTCCTCAGATATTTATCTAAAGGTAACGGAGGGCTCACACAGTGAGCAGGATTTATGATGGTGAAAATGTATTAACTCTGTTAAACGGATAGCATTTATCACTCCCTTTTTAAGTAAATAAAATTCGGAGAGCAGACAATGATTATCCAGCTGGTTCTAAGAACTCACTCAACCATGAGTACATAGCTATCAATAAACTAGAGACCATTACAAGTAGAGAAGGGTAAAATTGCTTGTTCTTGCAACTGCTTCTAGTACTGTGCGAACAGCTCATTTGCTTTCCCCAGTAGGGAAGGCCTGACTTCTCCTCTCTGGCTGTCTCTCTGCTTTGAATTCTTGCAATACTTTTTGGATTGTTTCATGCACAGAAAAAAGAAATGTTTACCGGGGGTGCCAGGGAGTTCAGTAGTGCTTAAGGCAAGCCCCACTTCTGCAGGCAGGTTCACACTGAGCAGTGAATCTCACCCATTCCCATTACTCTTGACCTGATTCTTAGTAGATTGCTGGGATGAGAATCCTGTGGGTGTTATTTTTACCTTTGACACCAGTTGTTTGTTTGTTTTTCTTTTAGAATATGTCATCAGTGAGTCCTAAAAATAGGGATAGTTTTTGCAGTTAGAGCCTGGCTTAGTTAGAGTTTTTATTGCTGTAAAGAGAAACCATGACCACGGCAACTCTTATAAAGAAAAACATTTCATTGGGGCTGGCTTACAGTTTCAGAGGTCATGATGAGAATCATGGCAGTATGCAGGCAGACGTGGTGCTAGAGAGGCAGCTGAGAGGTCTACATCTTGATCCAAAGGCAGCAGCAGCAGAAGACTGTCATACTATTGCCTAGCTTGAGCATATGTAAGATATCAAAGGCCATTTCCACAGTGACACACTTCCTCCAACAAGGCTCCAGCTTCTCTAACAAGGCCACACCTCCCAATAGTGTCACTCTCTAAGGGCCAAGCATCCACACACATGAGTCTATGGGGGCCATTTCTATTCAAACCACTACAGAGCCTAAATATAAAATATGAAGTGTTTCTGACCGCCTCAAAGGCGTATGTAAAAGCACCAAGGTTATTCATTTCACCAGGGTGTTAATGATCCACATGACTTGGGAGCTCCCCTTCAGAGCCTGTTTGCTGATTGACAAGAAAGCCAATTCTATATTTTTAGTTTCTAATCGTACTTGTCCTTAAATTCAAGCATTCTTCCAAACCATCTGTCTTTCAAAACAACCAAATCCCTCAGTAAAGACTGAGAGTGTCCTGTCACTTAGAACATTCAAGGCAATGTACCTCAGTTTTAAAGTTGTGGGACCCCAAATGTAGCAGCATACTGGCTCATCCCCAACCCCCTTGGCAACATTACCAGGACATTTTCATTTTGATTCCTTTCGATTCACTGGGTCCAGTTCATTATTCCTCGTATTGTGTTGATTATTTTTCAGTACTCAGTGAGTTATCCTTGAGTTAGCTCTTACAAAATCAGTTCTTTGGGGAGATCTCTGTCCATATTAATGTTGTGAGTTTACCTCTGATGCTGGCTTCCTGCCTCATTCTGTTCTGATGTCCTCTAAAAGCATCCTTCTACCTCATTATAGAATCACAGACTACACGCAGAACACTACCAGTCTATGCAACTCACTCACTGACCGTAGGAGGTGGATTTTACCATAATCCCCTCTGCATGAATGAAAATTATGAAGCCCAGGAAGTAAAGTAAAGGAGCAGCTAGGTTTCAAACTCACTGCATCTGAGGCACCACTGTTGACCCTCACTACTTTGGTTATTAGGTGGCATAACTCCTTTTTTCAATCTGTTCTTCCCTGACATATTACATCCTGACTACAGTTATCTCCTCCCAGTTCTCTCCCCCCACCTCTCCCCTCTCCTCTGCCTCAGATCCACCCCTCCTTTATCTCTCTTCAGAAAAGAGAAGGCCTCCCAAAGATATCAGCCAAACATAGCATAACAAGATGCAGTAAGACCAGGCACAAACCCTTCTCTCAAGGTTGGATGAGGCAGCCCAGTAGGAAAACAAGTTCCCTCCAGCAGGCAAAAGAAACAGAGACATCCCCAGCTTCCTCTGTTAGCATCCCACGAGAAGACCAAGCTACACAACCATAACATATATGCAGAGGACCTACATCACACCCATAAAGGCGCCCTGATTGTCATAGCTTCAGTCTCTGGGGCCACATAATTCTTGATCATGTGTCTATCCTAACCATCGGGTACATTTAGCAATTTCATCTTTGGTCTCTAGACACAGGTAATATTCCTTAGAGGGTGTATCAAAAATTCATCCATCTAATGCCAAATTCATGCTTCTAGTACATTGTCCTCTGTTGTGCAAGAAAATAAAAATAGCATAGAGTTATAAGACAGATTGTTAAAGAGATTGGTTACAGGAACCATCACACCTGGCTGATGGTTTAGACATTTGTTTTTGTACTCAAGATGGTTTGTTTGGCTGGGTTTTTTTTCTTTTCTTCTAAAAGCATGGCCAGATGGGGCCTTGATGCTATTTTCAGCGTTTTCGTGCGACATAGACCACAGGTCAGATTCTAACCACACCACACATCTGGCCCTCAGATCCTTCCTGCAAAGCTATTCTCTAGCCTCAGGTTTCACAACTGCCTGTGACAACGTCTCTCTCTGTGAATAACAGATAGTGCTTCAGAACTGCTTCACCTTCAGGCCAGGCCCAACTGTGAGACCACAGCCTCTGCCTTGGTCAGAACCCTCCATCTCTGTCTTTATCACCTAAAGTATGAATTTCCTCAAGTTAGTTGAATTCAGTTCTACTGGGTCCCAGTTAGGTATAGAGCTCTTTCCTCTGAAATTTTGTAAAATTATTGTCAGCTCTGGAAACGACCATCCAGCCACTTTGCTCAGGTTAGACCACCTCAAGGGGCCAGTTAGGCCTGTCAGCTGCCTGCAGGAAGGGACTGCCTTCTGTTGTGAGGAGGGCCTGACTCCGAAAGGCACAGCATAGACAGCAGCCTCTCTTCCTCTTTTTCTTGAGACCTTTGCTCCTTTGGTCTGTTCCTGTGTTTTGTTTTGTTAAGATACAATATTGGTACGTAGCTCAGGCTAGCCTGGAGCTTACACCCCTCCTGTATTGGCTTCACAAAGGCCAGGGTCTGCAACCATCTCTTAACCTCCTTGGTATTTCAGGAAGGTCTCACATGTTTTGCCTTCCTGACAGTATCTACCTTTACCCTATGTTCCAGATTCCTTAATGAAAATACTGGACGTGGGGGGAATGCTTTTGTATAGCTAGCTTTGGTGAGCTCTCTTGCAAATAACTTTGTTATGTCAATAAGGTCACCATAAATAGTGAATGAATGGAGATGAGTTAATTTCATTAGCATGTCGTAATTTAACCTGCAGCTTCCTGTGTGCCTGCATCAGGAAACTATTCAGCCCATGCTTTGGTTCTCATCTAGGCCAACGCAGCCATCATGAACTTGCATATAACATCTCAATGCCAGACACTGCATAGTTTAAAGATCCTGGCGGGGTGAATGATAGTATGCCAAGGGCCAAGAGTAAAAACTCAACCCTATAGGTGACCAGGTTCACTAGCTGGCCAACATATGTGGCTGGGGAGCTATGATTGTATGCCAGCAGTGCCTGGACGGGCCTGCAGTAGGCAGGTTATGTTTAGAGAAAATGACACGTTCACCGGAATAAACTGTTCAGGGTCAAAATAACAGTGTGGTGTTTTTGTTCTAGTGTGAGATATAAAAAGAAAGCTTGAGTTTCACTTTCAAACTCCTTGCCTATGCTCAGGCACCTCCAAGGACGTGGCTGAACAAAGGCAAACTGTTGGAAGTGGCTGTGGAAAGCCTTGGCCTCTCTAATGTGGCATCCATCATCTTCTTACAGAGCTATATAAATGGACACTGACATGGACTACGAAAGACCCAACGTTGAAACCATCAAGTGCGTGGTCGTGGGTGACAATGCCGTGGGGAAGACTCGCCTGATCTGTGCCCGGGCATGCAACACTACACTGACCCAATACCAGCTGCTGGCCACCCACGTGCCCACCGTGTGGGCCATTGACCAGTACCGTGTCTGCCAGGAGGTAAAGTACATAGGTTTATCTTCAGCTACGTAGCCAGTTCCAGGCTAGCCTGAGCTACTTGAGATGCCCACCCCCACCCCCCACCTTAAGAACAAACAGAAAGCTGAATCTAATAGTAATTTTCCTGGCATGCTGGCCCAGGCCTCTAATCCTAGTGTTCAAGAAGCAAAGGCAAGAGGATGGAGAAACTTAAGGCTAGCTTGAGCTAGAGAAAAAAAGGAAAAAAAAAAAAAAAGGAAGGAAA